>VXAA01000837.1:1432044-1453603 GCA_013399115.1 Anseranas semipalmata | reverse complement strand
AAAAAAAAAAAAAAAGCACCACCACCACCAAATAAAAACACCATCACCCACCACTAAGATGGCTTGAGGGCATTCATTCATATGAACAATAGGCCTGCACACATTTTTATTTGAGATACAAAGTTACTGCGACCATTCTTTTTCCATCTCACATCAACCTGACCTGGTTAGAATTGAACTTACATATGGATTGCTCTACCACATCTCTACAGAAACCTCTGCAGCTCTGTCTTCATAATCCTACCTTATGCTCCCCATACAGAAGAGCAGAATTATTCATGTCCTTTTCCCTATCTGCTTAGACTATAAACCTGGTTAAGATACCTTTAAGCTTTAAGAGCTGACAGACCCAAAGAAACAGTCATAATGCAATGGGCAGAGAGAAATTCATGGAAATCAGCCAAGGCAAGGTGTTAGCCTGAGATCCAGTCCTGTCGCTAGCTGTTTCAACAAATGCAGAATCAAGCTTTAAGTCTTGCCATCGTCATCTAGAAATCAGGTAAGTGTATACATGAAAGACCCCTTCTGGTATCTCTTTAGTTTCGCTAAAGAGCAAAGTCTGATGTTACAGGCAGTAGATGGGGATTTACAAGAGTCAGGGTCCATCTGCCCTTTGAACCCATCTTTCTACATCTGTAGAAAAAAAAAAAAAGAGCTTAAATACTTCAGAGTCAGAAGGACTACTCATAACAAGGGCTATAAAAAGCCAAGTACCAGCAACAGCAAAAGCAGCTGTTCTTAATGACCAATTTGAACATTTGCTTTAAAAGCTGCAGTTTCAGAAGCCACGCATGGCAGAACTGCTTCATCTTCCCTCCTCTCTTAGCAAGACCACTTGGAAAGTGAAGCAGGTTTTCTTACAGGGAGCAACAAAAATTTTATAAGCAGGAAAGAAGCTTTTCAACATTAGATTTGCTTAAAAGGATTAAGGAAATACAAGTAAGGTAGTTGGGAAAAGATTCTTTAAATACTAGAAAAAAGGATAAACATATTGTAAAAATATTTTCTAGCAATTTCCCAGTACATATTTTCTTGCAAAAAGTGATAAAATCGGGTACAGTCTACCCAGCAACTAAGTCACGGCAACACCTTAAATATCAGTAGAAACATTTTGTTTTACAATACTCTTCTCTGACTTCTCCTGTCACAACTGGTCCTCAAATGAGTATCTCAAAATAAATAGGCATTGAGCTCTAAGACAGGCAATACATCATGATACAAATTACTACTAAAGCAGCTGTAAAGTAGGCTATCCGATCTATAAACTGAAGCCTACAGTCTTCATTCATTAGGTGTTCAGGAATAGAAGAATTCTGGAGTTCTACATCAATAACTGACCTGCACCCACCTCCCACCCCCCAGCAAATCTCTGAGTCTTCATTATATTCTACAGAGGATTCTTGGACAGTAATGGACTGAAGGGAACCATGAAAAGGTAAGCAAAGAAAACCTAATGTTCTCAAGAAATCATATCTGGAATTCTGGTAGCCTTTCCCAGGGAACTGTTTGCACTAGTGATATAAACCCTATTTGTTATTCAAGGCATTCAGTTTTCAAAGATGACTGCTTTGGGCTATGCATTTTGCAAAGCCTCCACAAAAGTAAATAAAATGTGCTCTCAGTCTTCTAAATGATAGAATCACAGAATCATCTAGGTTGGAAAAGTCCATCAAGTCCAACTGTCAACCTGACCTACCGAATCCCATCACTAAACCATGTCCCTTAGTGCCACATCCACACGTCTCTTGAATATCTCCAGGGATGAGGACTGCACCACTTCCATGGGCAGCCCATTCCAATGCTTGACCACCCTCTCCAAGAAGAAATTCTTCCTAATGTCCGATCTAAACCTCCCCTGGCACAACTTGAGGCCATTTCCTCACGTCCTATCACTTTTCATCTGAGAAAAGAGACCAACACCCCCCTTGCTGCAACCTCCTTTCAGGTAGCTGTAGAGAGCGATGAGGTCTCCCCTCAGCCTCCTCTTCTCCACACTAAGCAACCCCAATTCCCTCAGTCACTCCTCATAACTCTTGTTTTCCGGTCCCTTCACTGGCTTTGTTGCTCTTCTCCGCACACGCTTGAACAACTCAGTGTCCTTCTTGTAGTGAGGGGCCCAAAACCGAACACAGTACTCGAGGTGCGGTCTCACCAGTGCCACGTACAAGGGGACAACCACCTCCCTAGTCCTGCTGGCCGCACTGTTCCTGGTGCAGGCCAGGATGCCACTGGCCTTCTCGGCCACCTGGGCACACTGCTGGCTCATGTTCAGCCGGCTGTCGACCAGCGCCCCCAGGCCCTTTGCTGCCGGGCAGCTTTCCAGCCACTCTTCCCCAAGCCTGTACCGCTGCGTGGGGTTGTTATGACCCAAGTGCAGCACCTGGCACTTGGCCCTGTTGGATGTCGGGCGATTGAACTCAGCCCATCGATCCAGCCTATCCAGATCCCTCTGCAAAGTCTTCCCACCCTCAAGCAGATCAACACTCCCGTCTTACTTGGTATCAAGTCTAAGTTTGTATGATTCTACAGAGTCGTTAACTGCTTAATTCTAGGGAACTTGCATTCACTTAGAATTATTTTTTTTCCCCATTTTTGGCAGTTCTGCCCCCATTTTCAAAGCATGAAAGTATGGCTACAGTTTTTAAACAAACTGATGTAGATATATGACCCTCTTTTACAAGAGGTCTTCCTGGGAGCAGAAAGAAGTTTGGTCTAGACAGAGGCTGGAGAAGTACTAAATAATTGTAACAGTCAGCTATAAGCGAATTCTGGTTAAAGAAGAGGCATTTATTCACATCTTTTATGTCTTTTTCTTTCTACTTAAACATGTAAGAAAACTGTTCATTACCTTCAGAACTTCAACAAAGGGTCAAAAAAAATAATTCCACCTGTTCCAGGTTAAAAAAAAAAAACAAAAAACTTATCAAGCCAAAAAAGAAAAACAAATAATGAAAGCAAAGTGGAAGAGAGAAGAATGTATACCTAAGTTAGGCAGCCATTATTGCACAGTTTGAAGTTTTAAGGAAAGAAACTACATGTTGCAAAATCCTGCAACTGCACAATACTCTCACTCTTCCCCTTGTTACTCAATTCATGTTCTTTTTTACTGCCTTAGCTCTTGCTATAACACATTCTGCAAATGGATCTAGTCGGTAACGGGACAGACAGCAACTTTCCCAGAGATTTCCTGAAGACAAGGGAACTGCCCGTGCAGATCACTTTTAGCATCGTCCTGGTAAACGGAATCCAGATGCTAATGGAGAACAGTATCAGACATTTGTGTTCAAATACATCTTGATGGACTGTTCCAAAAAAATATGAATGCAGGTATATTATATTTTTTCCTCCTGATAGATGTGTTTTACACCTATCACCTCTACCAGAGAGATAAGGACACTACTTAGTCTCTGATCATATATTTACCATAAAAAAACATACCATCAGATTTAGACGTACAAGCGTGTTTAGGTACTTACCACATCTTTATTAAACTACACAGTTCAGCAAGAGCTTAAAAGTATTTCAAAAGCTCGTGGATGTTTAACCTGTAAAGACTTGTCAAAAAGGATAGCTTGTGTTACAGTACAGAACTTCTTAGATCCAAAATGAAGTACCTTTGTTGCAACTACGTGATTAGGACTGTGTTAAGCAAGCAGCATAGACATTACGATGAAGAGCAACCAGAGAACCACAGATTCTTATTATGAATCTTCAAAACATTTGTCCTATTCTTCTCCTCTCCCCCATGCCCATGTCCTTCAAAAGACAAAAGGCCACTTTGTAAGATACAGTCATTGAGTAAATAAAAGAAAGCGCCAAAGCAACTGGTATTTTTCCCCCAAAAAAATTATATCTAAGGAGCTCATTTCAATTATGCGATGAAATATTTTTAAAAAGGAAGGAGGGAAAAAAGCGTCAGTATAAGGTCTCATCCCAGTGAACGTACACACTCCACAGAATTTCTCAGCCTCCCTAATTTTGTACTCTTAATCCTTAAACATTTCTAGCTACATATGTGAGGGGAAAAAAAAAAAAAATCAATGCTAGAGTTCTCAAATAGAAATCAACCACATATAAAGTTGTAATTACAACAACAGAAATGTTTTAAAAGATTTTTCCAAACCAAAGATGCAGCATTTCCTCATTTTGCATTTCCTGGATTTGGGTCATAGCTGTAATATCAATTGACAGATTTATCTTCAAGCTAAAGGATGTTATTAAAAATATTCAGCCAAACCTAAGCATATGGAAAGAAGCCACACTAGTCATTGAAAGAGATATTTTTTCCTTTTACAATATTAAACAAAATTCAAAACTATTACTATCCTACTGACTTCAGTATTGACACATGCAATAATTAATTTAATCTGGCAAAAATTAAGAAAAGTGAATGCATGTTTAATTCGAAAGAAAAGATGAAAAACTTTGCTTTTAATTTAAACCCTTCTTGTCTCCTGTTGAAAGATATGAATGAGATTATTAATCTTATCTCCTTGAAACAAAGAAAAACAACTGTGCATCACTTTGTTAGCAGGATTAAATCCTTTACTGCACGTAACACTTCCATATTGATATTTAATCTAAGAAATAAGAAAATGCAGCTGTCCGTAACCACCAAGAAAAACATCAGACCTTATTAGTCCACTGCAATAAAACAGTAAAAATACACAGTATTTTTAAGCCTTCATAGTTGCTTTGTGTAGCAAATAATCTATGGCAGGACTTGCTCTCTGCAACAAAAATCAAAATTTTTACAAGTTTTTGCTATAGGCTAGTCTAGCACTAACAAAATATTCACACAAATACAGCTCCATTGCTGATGTTACAAATAGACAGAAATAGAAAGACTTTAGTACTTCAAAAGTAACTGAAGGGAATTATCCTGAAGGTCACACATATCAGAAATGATTCACCCTTTGTAAGGACGTGTACCCGGATCTATGTGCTTACTGCAGCTGTGTTTTAATGTGAGACACCATCGACTGTTCCCTTTCAGACTTCTGCCCCCTGTTCTCCTTGTACATTCACTCAGGGAACATGTTTTTTAAAACATATTTAACTGATGTATTTAAAAAGCCAGGCTTAGTAGAGTTGAAAATGACAATCACGTTAACCATGACTACTTAAAGTTAATCCTAGAGTTATAGCTGAGATGTGTATTCTGGTTAAATAGCTAGCTGTGGCTAACTCTATGGTTATCTCTATTTTGCCGCTGTTCTGAAGAATGGGTTTAATTTAGTAGCGCACCATAACTAGCATGTTACACTTGCTTTGAATCCAATCCTATTTCCTATAAATTACATACATGACAGCTATTAACAAAGAGTTCCCCTACTCCCTCACCAATGGAAAAACTTGGTGCAAACACCTGGGCTTCTCAGCCACACTGCCTGCAGATAAACCACCTCAGTGCTAGCCAGAGGCAGGAAGCAGCAGTGTGAAACAGGCTTCGTTCAGCTTTATTTTAAGACGACCACACTATCCAACTGGAGAACATCTTACCTACCTATTCCAAGAGCAAAAATAGAGGAATTGTACATGCTCCAGTGCCTCGCTCCCAAACGTAGCAGACTGAAGACTGTAGTACATTTACTGTTCTCCGTGCTCTCTCTAGAGAATTTAAACTCATGCCGAGTTTCAGTCAACTATTGCCCATGGTCTGAACAAGAGACAGAACTGCAACACTCTACCCAATGCTAGTCAGGCACTGTACCTCTGTACCAGGGCTAGAGGTACAGAAAAAGTCGTGCCATCATCCTCCGTTTGCCGTAGACTAGCCTTTAATCTGCTCTGTTAGATATGCCTTGGCATACCATTTAGCAGGACCACTGGATATCAAGTATTAAACAAGAACATAAATTAGGAGTTAGTTCTCCAAAATGGATGTTACACTTTAAGGGGAATGTAATTAAAAAAAAACAAAACAAAAAAAACACACCAAGTCTCACATTGAGTTTCATTTATTTTAATGCCTGAATAAATAAATCTTGCAATGTCTCTAGAAGTAACTCATTAGCCTTTGCTCTAAGAAATATTTTCCTACCACATAGCTAAAGGAAAAGTCTATGGCCATTTTGTCACTGTTTGTGGCATAGAAAAGAATATGGTGGGGGCAGGCAGTGCAGGGAGAAATAAAAAGCAAAATTGACACTTCTCAGTTTGCACCTCATCGTTCCAAGGCTAACTATAAACCTATTTTTTCCCCTCTCGTCACCCAAGACCAAGCACTACATCTTTCAAATACTGTTACGGTAACTAGATGTAACTAGGAAAAAAAAAAAAGATGCTAAAAGCTTATCTAGTTTTTACAACCAGATATAAAGTAATATAAAATATAACCTCTCCCAAGAATGCAAGGCATTTAGGGTCTGTAGAACAGCCTGGCTACAAAGTATGGCTGTGGCACAGCATCACTGATAAGAACAGAGTGCTGCAGCTGGCAAGCATCACTTCCAAAAAGCAAGTTTGGGGGAGAGCAGGGAAGGAGGGTTATGTCATTACAGTGTTTGTGCAAATCAGAAATAGTAGTGTCACAAAATAATAGTCCTCATAAAAGGCCGCAAAAAATTCTGCATAAAAAAGAAAAAGAGAGAAGGAAAAAGCTTTATATTGAATGCAACAAAACATATTCTGGCAAGAGATTTATTTCCCTGCGTCTCTAAAAATTCTGGGAAGTTAACTCCGGCTCAGAGAAAGAGCTCTGAGTGAGCCTTTCAGCACTCTACCACAGAATTAGACAGATTTTCAAAGAGCTTTTCAAGGGTAAAATAGAAAGACTGCATTCAAGAATACTCTCATATGGCAAACCAAAGTGCTTTATTGAAACAAAGTGCCCTTTTATATTAATGTTCTATTAGATTAATGACTGCATTGGCCAAAAGCACTGCAGATTCTATAGCACGTTGGTATGCTTTCTATTCCAGACAATAATTGATTATGTTATGCAACATTAACTGGTTGGGGGAGCGACAGCAGCTTCACAAGCCAGCCTGCAAGTCCTGCACTTTCCTCCCTTCTTCAGAAACCTTGAACAGGATAGGTACAGGGATGCCAACAGCCTTGAAAAAAATTCCAGTGCTATCTTGTCAGACTCCCACATAATTTTAAGAATGAAAACCTCTTAATTATAGGGGGGTTCTTTTGCAGCAAGAGATTAAACGAACCTTATAATCAGCTGCTTGATAGGGTATCACCTAAGCACAGATATTTTGTTTAGACAAACATCTGCAAATATCCTTTAACCATTGAAGAGACAGATTGGATAGTTTAAGAAAATCTCAAATTTAAACAAATACAGTGCTACTCATGGAGCCAGTAATCTTGCTGGGATTACTACCTCACTTAGGACAACAACCCCAAGTATTTTCATCCATGCTACAAATCAAAGTTGTTTCCTACCAAAAATTGCATAAAGAATGTTAGAGTAGCTTTTCTTGAAACATCGTCAATTTATCTTAAAATAACTGCACACCCCATAAATCAAGTATGGTTTTTCTTGAATATGAGTATAGGAGAAATAACACAAAATGAGGCAGCAGCTCACTTATTTTTCTTATCTGTGATAAAGTTACACTACTGAGCAGCAATGGCTTCATTTTTCCAACACAGTGGTGGTGCATATTATTCAATCAATTGTATGGAAAGGGAGAACGTGACTCACAACAGGCAAGGAAAGTCTTAAATACCTCTCAGCAGTGCTGTTGGAAGAATTCCCTTTCAGCCTGTTTCAAACCCTCCATCTGACTAAGCTGTTCTTTATCGAATCCTCTAATTCAAGAGGAAATTACAACACTGTGGTGCTTAATACGGCAGCCTCTAGGAAGTCCTCCCTGCAGCAACTGGAACGACATTGTTCTGTGCCTACATGGTGCCTTATGCAAAGGGGTGGGTGCCTGCCCAGACATCGACATCTACAGCTCTTGGTTTTCGGCCGTATTTTAGCTGCGAGTTTCTGCATCCTTTCCCTTTGGAATGGACTTGAATACCACACTCAACTTATCACAGGAATGAATAGGATCCCAGAAATATGAATGGCTTACATAGTGGGGGATACTTGATACTCACTCCAGAGAACAAGGTTACAGTGTTCTTTGCTACTTGCTCCTTCTGCTGCAGGAATACCAAAGATCCACAATAAAGGCATCATTGTGCAATGTTCTATATAAAGGAGTACAGACAGGTCCAAAGACTAAGATTCAAATTTAAAAACAAAAAAAAAAAAAAACTGTAACAGAAGAGTATTATCTTGCCAAAGCCATGTACTTCTGTGAACATCAATTTGTCATAACACTCTATTCAGTAGTCCTTACTGGCCACCAATGAAAACAGCAAGAGGCAAATTTAGAAAAAAGACTCTCCCTTTATATATAGACATAAAAAAGAGAAACTGAGTAAGTATGTAATTTAGAAATAGAAAATAATGACATAAAAGTATATTATATAACATTTAATGAATGTCTAAATATATAATAATTTATAATAAAGCATATATCATCTTTGCCATTTTTGGGGCACACACACAAAAATAGTTTTTTTTTTAAAGTAAATAATTTGTAAATAACCCAACCCTAATTTTCCTTGCAAACACAAGGAATAAATGTGAATTTATTGAGCGATAAGTGGGTGTACAATAAGTGGGCTATCTCCAATAATATTCACAATGGTAACTCTTCTGCCACAGCTCTCCTGACAGTTTAAAGCTAATAACAGCTTCCTGCCAGTGCCAGAGTCTTGGTTTATAAACAGAAATTCTGTTGGTTTAGATGTAGGTATCACGTTGCACTAACTTATTTAGAGAAGCCCCATCGACCATCAACTTAAAGCCACAGGGAGAAAGCCCAGCTGAAAGAATATTTAAAGTTCTCTTTATGACAGCCATATATAAAAACTGCTTTTAAATTTTAAAATTTTCAATAAAAGTATTGGAAATCTATGCAAATGTTTTTAAAACAGTAAGCTTTACAATACATTAATTTAAATAAAACAGTAAACACTAAGCAATACCTATTTGTTGACAGGTCTGAAAAAGTCAGACTACTGAACTTGAATTTACCACCTGGAAGCACCGTTTCCGAATGGGATAAATATGTTTTTTGTAGCTGCAACTTCCTGCAAAGCTTAAAAAAAGAAACCGATTTCACTCCAGTCTATGGAGACTGATGATTTATTTTATTCAGCTAAAAAAGTGATAGAACAAAAGAACGCCACAAACTCATAAATGTTTGTCTTCCTCGTCCAATCTAAAAATAAAGTCTAAGTGCAAGGAAAGCCAAAACTTATGATTCCTAAATATCCTGAAGTGATCAAAAATAAAAGGAAGGATTATGAAAAAGTTAATCTAAAAAGTCAGCTAAATACAGGCGGATTTCAAAAAGCTTTTTTCATTTGTGTCCTGATTGTAGTTATTTAAATCTACCAGCCAAAAAAAAAAGTAAGTCTCAAAAGTTGCATCGTTAATTTATCGTTGCATGTCAATTTATTTAACAAGAAATCAAACAAATCAACATCAAACAAATCAAACAAATTAACATCATAAAATGTGAATATTAAGAAAACAAGTACGTTTTTACTAACATGCCTACATTTCCTCAGTGTGATTCATCAGTTCTGTGCATGCAAAGTATTGTGGTTTAATATTTTATTCTGACTAATGAACCGTCTGTATTTAGAGGAGAGGTTTAATTATGGCTTTGGTAAGCAATTGGGTCATTTAAGATCTGATTAGCCCTCTGGAGATGCCTCTCCTCACTTAGTATGGAGGAAGCCTAAGATTACTACATTCCTAAACAACTATGGTTCCACACACACTGCAAGCAAGGTACAAACAGCATTACCCCTGGAAACAACTGTCTCGCCCACCGACCACTTATTCTCAACCCTGCGCTTGGCTCCCTTTGTTACAGCAGTACAAACCATTAGGGAGCCCATCCAACTCAAACCAACCTCAGGAATGCTTGTGCAACAAGGAAGAATGCAGGAATTGAGACAGGGAAATGACACCATCTCTACTGGCTAGGGCAATGTTTTGAGGGGGTCATGAAATTTTGAAGACCCTCAATTCAGTCTTGGCTCTCTCTACAAGCCATACCTTTCAAATCAAATTCATCTTCATCAGAAGTTATTCTGCAAGTTCATAGAAGTTTCTGTAACTCATTCACTGTTACCTCTAAATCTGTATTTCAAGTCGGAAAACTAATCTCCAGCACACTTGCTGATGTACTAGCTGCACAATAAGGATGACAGCCATCATATACATAGCAGTAACTACCAGCATAAATCTACCAGCCAAGTGGAGAAAAAAAAAAATATATATATATAGAGAGAGAGAGAGAGAGAGACAAACCAGAAAAGCAAGATCAAAAATGGTAAGCCCTTCTCCTGACTGCTAGATTCAAGAGCTAAACTTAGTACACATGTATTTTTCATGCTTTATCCTCCCACTGCAAAAAAGACAAGTTACTACACTACTGCTTCTTTTGATCCAAGAACTCACACATGTCACTCCACCTATATAAACTGCCAAATTCCCCTGGCAGTTTCAAGAAAAAGCAGAGCAAATATAAGGAAAACACTAACGTTATCAGTGATGTAATTTTTAGGAGTCAGCAACGTGCAAGAGCTTCCTACTTTAAGTATCTTAAGAGTTTCATTCTTCTCCAGATAGCAATAAAAAAGCCCTGCAATTCAACTGTTTAACTCTTAAACTATTTTAAAAGTATCCCAAGTCTTTGAAATAAGCTTTTTCAAACCTGCATTATGGCCCTTTATCATTCAGACCTTGAATCAGTTTTATCATAAAGACTTACTATTTCAAATTTCAGTACAGATGACGTGGGAGGCAACAGCTTCTTCTATATTTCTCAAATGACAGTATTTCTAAAGACTAGAATACAATTACTCTCTGAAATCAGAACAAATGTTACAGAAAACACTTCACATACTTCATCTTCAAGCTTATATTTTATGAATGGGTGTTCTGGCTTCTTGGTTCAAAAATAAAACAAAAACTTAGCTTGTAATGTAATAAAATAATCCGACATGCCTTAGCTATTCATTATAAATATATTAGCTAACTTTTGCATTTTCCTTCCCCAGCATGCAATTTTGGCTATGAATCACAAGTTAGTCTTTTCCCTTCTTTCAATCTCAGCTCATTGAAAACAACTGATGACTACAAAGCCTCTTAAGCTGCAT
Source organism: Anseranas semipalmata (assembly GCA_013399115.1). Classification (NCBI taxonomy): domain Eukaryota; kingdom Metazoa; phylum Chordata; class Aves; order Anseriformes; family Anseranatidae; genus Anseranas; species Anseranas semipalmata. The sequence goes on along the minus strand of VXAA01000837.1, from coordinate 1,442,410 downwards.
GAATCAACTTTACAATTATTTGCAACACCTTTTCCAACATACACAAAATGCGTAACAACCTTACAGTTTGTGATGCCACAGACAATTGTCCATTCCTCAGCATTTATTTTATGAACAGTCTGACCTGGTCCTCAGTTCATTATAAATTCATTCTGGCATAAAAGCAGAGCAGATTGGAGGCAATGGGGGAAAAATCTGAGCCAGCCTCAACCAAACAGACTTTTCTTAGCCTAGGAAGTTTTGCATAAACCCAAAGACCCTTTTCTCAGGTACAAACATAGATATAATAATGCATACTTGTTAAAGCATTACATCTTCAAGGTTGACCTTACTAGGTCATTTGTTTTAATTCCCAAGTTTATTGCTCATCAACAGAGAAACTGACAGCCAGATATTTCTTTACACACTCTACAGGAACTCAAAAAGAAAGGGCGAAAGAAAATGTTTTTTGGTGTGTTTTTTTTTTTTTAAATCACAAAACCTAAGGTTCCTCCAATGAACACAAGCTAGAAAGCCAGCTGTAATGAGAGGTCAAGATAAATAACCAACCATCAAACAGAGGCAGCCTTTAATCACACCATCATGGTCTTGATTTGAACTGGTAAAGCAAAAAATTTCCCACCTCATTACCAGACCACACTGACCAATTCCAAAATACAAGGTTACATTGGACAGCATCTCTCCAAACACATAAAACGTGCTCCTACGCTCAGTCAATCACAAAGAAAACCTAAACAGATTATAGTGAAGCATGAAGAATAGCAGGTTCACTTCCCAGCTGCATGCAGTCTAGGTTTTAGGGTGTGGGAAACAAAAACAAAAGAAAGTCAGGAAAGAATTATCCTGTAGAATTTATTATGACAGCAGAATAAAAAAGAAAAAAGTTGGCACTGCATCCTATACATTTAAGGGAAAAAAATGAAGATGTCAGCAGCCTGTTGCAACAGTATACACTAACATTTAGTTTAATTGTTTGCAAACCAAGTTCATTGCAGCAGCTCAAGTAAGTTCATTGCACTGACCTTTCTTCAAGGGAGAAAGCACAGGAAAACTCCCAAACATAAAGTTTATAATCCTAAGAATTTATCGTGACACTACACATTTTCTAGGAGCTAAATGTCAACAACTGGAGAAAATGTAAGAGATTAAACCAACTCTTTCTGTGGTGTGCCACTCCTGGCAGGTTAGATACAGCCAGGATTTCTCTGACAAGCTATCTTTCAGCATAAAACAAATCAAGATCTTATCTGGGTACACTGCATAGCCACCCTTTAAGCATCTGACCTCATCGTCCTACAGGGCACAGAATGTTAGTGTAATTTGAAATACGGATTAATCTTAGCCTTATTATGAAAGCAGACTTTTATAAAGGCATTCCACAGAAATAAAAACTTTAACAGAGAGACTGCCTCAGTTTTAGCACCGTTTCAGATTCTCTGTATTGCCCAAGAACAAAAACCAACTACCATGAATGCTGGACGTGGCAGTTCTATCAATACTTTTCTCCAGTACTGAAGAAGATCAAATACAACAGGATCCAAAGCACTTACCCACACATCTGATAACTGTTAGAAGTTACACAACAGCAGGAGTTCCCCTACTCACTTTCTGAAAAATTTTAGCCAATCGTTTGCTTAAAAATAAGCTTGTGTTTCTTAATTACCAAGATATTACAGATCACTTTTACAAGCTGCTTCAATAAAATATTGCGCTCTTTTTAACAAACTGCTAGAACGACAAATTTGATGCAAGGTAAAAGTAGCTCTTTAAGCTAATGAATAAGGTTGGCAGAAAATCAAATGCATATGAACTGCCTGTGAATAAACCTAGGACAGATATTAGAAGAGAGACTTAATCATTTTAAATCACTGAGATTCTGCGATTCTGTTCACAAACAACAATGGAAATACATATTCATGAAATGAAGGAAACGGGAGACCTGGTTACCCGGGACATGAAGAAGGCTGAGGTACTCAATGACTTTTTTGCCTCTGTCTCCACCAACAAGTGCCCTCTGCACACCACCCAAGTCCCAGAAGGCAAAGGCAGGGACTGGCAGAACGATGAACTGCCCACAGCAGGAGAAGATAAGGTTCGAGACCAGCTAAGGAACCTCCAAGTGCACAGGTCCATGGGATCTGATGAGATGCATCTGCTGGTCCTGTGGGAAGTGGCGGATGAAGTTGCTAAGCCACTGTCCATCATATTTGAGAAGTCGTGGCAGTCTGGTGAAGTTCCCACTGATGGGAAGAGGGGAAACATAACCCCCATTTTTAAAAAGGGAAAAAAAGGAAGACCTGGGGAACTACAGGCCAGTCAGTCTCACCTCTGTGCCCAGCAATATCATGGAGCAGATCCTCCTGGAAACAATGCTAAGGCACATGGAAAATAAGGAGGTGACTGGTGACAGCCAACATGGCTTCACTAAGGGCAAATCATGCCTGACAAATTCGGTGGCCTTTTACTGCAAGGTTAAAGCACTGGGGATAAGGGAAGAGCAACTGACATCATCTGCCTGGACTTGCGCACAGCATTTGACACTGTCCCACACAACATCCTTGTCTCTAAATTGGAGAGACATGGATGGACCACTCTGCGGGTAAGGAATTGGCTGGATGGTCACACTGAGAAAGAGTTGCGGTCAACAGCTCGATGTCCAAGTGGAGATCAGTAACAAGTGGTCAGTAACAAACTGGTCAGGGACCAGTGCTGTTTAACATCTTTTTCAGTGACATGGACAGAAGGAACAAGTGCACCCTCAGCAAGTTTGCCAACAACACCAAGCTGTGTGGTGCGGTCAACACACTTGAGTGAAGGGATGCCATCCAGAGGGACCTGGACGGGCCTGAGAGGTGGGCCTGTGTGAACCTCATGAAGTTCANTCTGCTCTCATGAGACCCCACCTGGAGCACTGCATTCAGCTCTGCGGCCCCCAGCAGAAGGAGGACATGGACCTGTTGGAGTGAGCCCAGATTAGACCACGAGGATGATCAGAGGGCTGGAGCACCTCTCCTGTGAAGACAGGCTGCGGGAGCTGGGGTTGTTCAGCCGGGAGAAGGGAAGGCTCCGGGGAGCCTTATAGTGGTCTTCCAGTACCTAAAGGGGGCCTACAAGAAAGCTGGAGAGAGACTCTTTGTCAGGGACAAATAGGACAAAAGGTAGTGGCTTTAAACTAAACAAGGGTGGATTTGTGGATGCCCCATCCCTGGAAGTGCTCAAGGCGAGGCTGAATGGGGCTTCGAGCAACCTGATCTCGTGGGACATGTCCCCCACCCATGGCAGGGGGGTAGGAACTAGATGATCTTTAAGGTCCCTTCCAACCCAAATCACTCTGTGATTCTACCACAAAAAAATAACAAGTAGGATTCTATGATGTAGTCTGTTCATAACAGTAGTCTGAATTTTTAACAGAGACAACATTAAACTTCTTAAGTTTGATGTTGCACACTTTAGATTCTCATTTTAGATAGATTTTCATTTTGAATTAAACTAGATGACGCACGAGTTTGTAGCACAGGAATGTTAGAGACTTGCATGGTTTTAACACTTCTAGCTATTCTAGTTGCTGGTATTTTGTGAATAAGCTTACACATACAGAAGTATGCAAATACACGTATATTCTTAAGATGATAAAACCATGTAGAATAAGGTATTTAGTAGAAAAAAAGCATAAAACTATGTAATACTGAGCTTGAGTTCAAGTTTCTTTGCAGTAAACAGTAAGCTAAGAAATCCAAGAACAGCTGAATGTAAATATCTAATCTCTTTAATTTAAATGTTTAACAAAGCAGCATTTTCAGTTGTGTCCTTGAAGTCCATCACTCAATATGGACTTAAGCATCTAACCTAACAAAGGAATGTGGTGTTCTTCCTGCAAACAAGAAACTGCATTTTGCTTAACATTATTAACCACCACAAAAAGCACTGCCAATGTTAACTTTCATTTGAATGGTATTCTTCCTAATAAAGCAAACCTTCCAGTCTAAAATCATGTCAGAACCTCATCAAAATCAATGGCATTTTGCTCAAGCAATGACAGCATTTGTTATACTCAAACTAACATCACTGCAACACCTTGGTGAGTCACAACTAACACAGCAACTATAATTCAAAAGGTAAGAAGACATATATATTTATGTTTAAGACTATCCATTAGGCAATGACAGCACCTGAGATGTTCTATAAATGAATGATGATTAATACAACAGTGTTTGACAAGTCAGGATATTCAGGTACATGAATAACTGCCTGTAAAGTTGTCATTTATGCCAAACTGCAAACACTTGAAACATCAGAAAATAAACAAGTGTGAACAGCACTATGAAAGAAAAGATATAATTCTAACAAAGTACTAAAACAGTTCTGTCTGCACTAAGCATGAACCCTGACATTCAGCAATTCTTTCAGTCATTTTTTGGCGTATTTTTTCTTTGCTGCAATTAGCAAAACATTTCCTCCATGGTATTTTTTCTTTCACATGTCAAACTAAAAAGTAGATTGTTCTTGACAAGAAATTCAACCAACAATTTTCTTTTAGCCACTTCCTCCCAGAAAATCAAATGGACTTATTTTACTAACATAGGATATAATTATCCTATGAACTAGATGCTTATTCTTTAACAGATTCAGTACAGCTGTATTGAAACTAAGCTATATTATAAATACAGTTCCTGTGCATATGAAGTTATATCGTTATTCCTGTGTGATGCAAGGCTAGGTAATGTTGCTGCCAAGATTTATATTAAGAAGTCTCACATCTACAAAACTTACAAAAGACATTCAAATACTCGAAAAAGTTTGCTAAAAAGAGATTATCTTAACCATCGGATATGGCCTAAAACAAAACTTCTGCCATCTTTCATTTTTTCTTCCCACCAAAACAGATGCTAGGTCACAGTTTTCTGTGGCTCATATCTTTCCAACACATGCCAATATTCTTTTGGGATCAGACCTCTGTACTGGGATTTGAGCAATACATTTATTTTTCCCGTAACATGAAGTCCATTCATTTTATGTTGGATTTTTACCAGCTATTTGAATTTACTGGACATTCACATATTTTGGAGTTTTTAGCAAACCCAAGACATTTTCCCCTCACATTTGTATGTTTTATTTACAGTGGGGAAAAAAAAAAACAACAAACGTCAGCTTGTTTCAGAACTCACCTTCTTGAAAACGACACCAGACTACAAGCATAGAAGTCTTACAGAGCACACATTGATCAAAACTTTGCAGGTTAAGAACAGTATCTGCCAATCTTGGCTTTTATTATTGAAGGACTGAAGAGACAACATTCAGTAGAACATTTTTAAGGAAGAACCAGAAGTTGAGAAGAAATGTCCTTCTGTAATGAGCTTTGGAAGGCCAAGGCTCATTACAGAAGGACATTTCTTCTCAACTACAAACTAAGTTTTTGGTTTTTGTTGTCTTTTTTTTTTTTTTTAATATAGGAATCTACTCACTCATGACTGGAAACTTCTTTGCATATAATCCAAGACAGGTCTTGAAGCAAGGTATCTTGTTGGAGAAGGTTTCTCAGAGGTATACATGTCCTGATGATGGCGGGAAAATAAAGAGAAATTATTTTTCAGCTTCAAATAAATAAATGTTACATATAAACTCTCTCCTATCTTTTCAATCTTACCTGTTAAAAAAAATAAGGGACAAAAAACCATATTTGTTATGACTGAGGAACTTTACTGCTTATGGATATATTTTGAAGTTTACCAACTCAAAATGCGCACTTTTTTCTAACAATCATATTACAAACTTGTTTGCATGGACTAGTTTATAAAAACTAACTATTCCCAAAAGATAACAAACATTCTCAAGAAATTAAGAGACTGTGATATGAATATAGTAACTGAAAATACCATCAAAATAGTATTTTCCTTCAGCAACCTCAGCTCACAGGAAGATGCAATAAAAGCAATACTCTGAAACACAAGAACTACAAACAAATTTACTAAATAAACATGGGTTGGCACTAGCCTGCACTTCCTCAGAAACAAAACCTGAAAAAGTTACGATCTGTAGCAACTGTAAAAGCATCAGATCAGTCGATCTAATTGAAATGAGAAAAAGATGCCTAAGGAGGGCAGATATGGATTCACTACCAATAGTCTTTCCCTGGCTTTACCTGAAGGGAAACATACAGGACTTAATCTTCAACAATGACAGCACAGCAAGCACATTTTTAAAAATTATTGCATAATCTCCATCCTGCTGCTAAAAGCAATCTGATAGAACACTTAAGTTAAAATAACTTCACCTCATAGTTGAGACTAAAAGAAAAAACAAACCTATCTATTAAACCATAAAGTTTTCCTCTAATACCTGCACAAATACAGAGTTTCTGTAAATTAAGGAATATTGTCCGATTTATTTCCTCTTTTCAAACCAATTAGAACTTGCTGAACCTGACCACCTGTGTTCATCCAGCCAGATCATCTCTTGCGCTGACTCAGATTTCAAGTCTCAACACTCCTGATCTCTTAAGGCTTAAATAATAATAATAATAATAATAATAATACAGATTTACAGCACATGCCAAAGTAGAGGACCTATCACAGGACTGGATTCACATCACAAGAAGATTGCTTTATCAATTGTTAAAACCAGTTTAAAAAAAAAGTTCTGACAGCCAAAAGGAAGCCATCGGCAATGCTGCGCACTGTAGACTGAAAATTACAACCAACTTTCTTGCATTGAAAAAGTAATGAAGGGAAGAGGCTTAATAGGGGAAGAAAACGGTATCAGGCTGAAGAAACGTGTATGCAGAGACAAAGCCATCAGATGGTGCAATCACTGAAGAACAACAGCCTGGATTGCAGGTCCTGTCAATTCTCTCTGAGTGGTGCTGAATTAAACATTTAAGCACACACAGAGCCTAATCAAAAATCAAGTGTCTGGTTAAAACATATCATTAGAACTGCAGTCTTGTCAGTTTTCTTTTGATTACTGATGTCAAAATTAGCAAATATAACTTCCATGACATTTAATCATTTACTGGACTAATTACAGTTATTATGTTAAGAACATCAAATGAGTCTTACAGATGGCACTCCACCCAGGTCCAAAGCACTTTTGGCTGGAGCTCCATACTACTTTTGTGCCCAAATTGTTCTTCAATCTTACGCAGACTCAACTGGAAGACTGGTCTCTCCAATTCAACTTGATTTTCCTAAGGTATAGGCTCACCTTGTTTTTGTAAGTATGAACTAACCATACCTTGCCTCAGAGACACTGCATTACATGCTGTTATATTGTTTGTATGCACAGGAAAAGGCTGCTCATAAGGAAAAAACAGAGCATCAGTTCTGAAAAGCACTTAATGCTAATAATAATAGCATAATTATCCATCATATCATTTATAAAATCTAGTCACGTAAAACTAAGGAAACAAGTAGCGAAGAATATAGCAGCTATATACCACCTAAAAATGTGTCATAGTTATGAAAAGTGAATGTTTCAGTATACCGTAGCGACTTGAACTCAGACTTCCATATACAAAGCATTCTTCCTATCTTGCTTTCTGTATTTAAATATTTTGTTTGGCTATTGCTAATATTTGTTTACTAGCCAATAAACGTTTCCAAATAAATTTATTTTTTCTTCTTTGAAATAGCACTGCATATGTGCTTTATAATATTTCCCTTGTTTGTAACTTGAGCATTTTCCTGAAGGCCATTTACTTGGACTATCTCAAAGAGTGTACTTCCCTAAAAAGGAAAGCTTCCTATTTTACCTGTAATTTGGAGCGTAGCAAGCAGTATTGGAAAGTCAGGTGAAGTCAACACTGCCAAATATCAGAAAGTCTGTACCTCCTACTGCAATACAATATTGATGTTTTTCCTAAGGATGTGTGTTATGAAACTAAACGGCTGTCACTTAGCTTTCTTAACCAACAACCTGATTTATTTCAATGCTTGTAGTGTTCTCTCCCGTACACAAACACCACCAAGTATTATACAACAGTGGAAAGAAAAGTGTTACTGTTGGATGTTTAGCTTAAAGACACTATCTTGAAAAACTGTATTTTTATTCAAGACAGTAGCTGACTGATGTCCTCTTGCAATTAACAAGCCTATAAAAAAAACCCACACACATATGTTTGATCCTTCTCTTTTCCTGAAGAGCTAACCCTTGTATCCAATCCAGGATTTCCCCTACTAACAACACATTTACTAGCCCTCAGTGGAACTCAACTTCAATAGTTACAAAACTATCAGCATTTTAACTAAGAGTTGAATGGAGTCCATGAAGTGGGAGAAGTTCTCTACAGCTTCAAATTTGAGCACACTAATAATACATTCAATATCTATTTCCACACCTAATGCCAGGTCTCCTTTTCACCCAAAATTCTATCTCTGTACAATGAGTATAAGCCAGATTAAAAGTAAATCACATACTATATTGCATATTATAACCCCATGCACAATGACTCTATCCAGAGAAAAGAGATTGCCCTTAATTTGACAATTAAAGATTCAACTCTAGTCTGTGTGTACATTATTGTAGCATCTATGCAACTTAGATACTAAAGGAATTAACACTAAAAATTTATATCCCCAATTCCCAAGACCCAGAAATCAAAGGAGCAGCATGCAACTGCACTGTTTTTACAACACACATGCACACACAAAAGACAAAATAGTCTAAATAGAGCCTGCCTGCTCAAAGCAGTATTTTACTGTCATTTACTTTCTTCTTTAAACCAAAATGTTACTGCTCCTCAAAGAAAACAGATCCAGAGATTTCAGAAGCACATGTTTTAAAGTTTTATAGATAGCTGGCTGGCAAAACGTGAAGTCTGAAATGATTGGTTTCCGTGCTGTATACTCAGAGGGCAAACAAACAGCTGGTCAAAGGCAGTTCTACTAAATACTTATTTCACACTGCATCCAAGATGAATTAATTTCAAAGTTATAATCAGGAACAAGAGAAGCTAGAAAGAACCAAGACTAAGCCATTTAACAGCACAGCTATTAACAACAACAACAAAAATAATAAAACTTCTGAATATAGCACCTAGCTTCTGAACATCCTAGCTCAGTAAAATGAGCATGACAGCGAGAATGTCACATTCACAACAAAATAAGACTACTACTGTTTAAGAACCTTCACCAAATCATTGACTGGCCACAAATGAGGAAGCACATAGAAATACAAATGAAACAAGCACAACGACACACCCTCTTCTTTGTTCATAGCAGGAATATTTACACTACAAAGCGTCGAAGCAAATCGGTTTTGGTTTCAGGCACTGCTGATTGGCCGCTGTGCCAATACACACATGCCTACCAGAGTTTGAGTTTCGACTGTCACACAGCAGCTCTGGATTGCAGGCTACGCATCAAACTAAATAACCACACAGAGCAATTATTTAATAGAAGCATTCGAATTGAACTGATCCTCCACAAAACAAGCCTAATGTGAGCAAGTCAGACAGACTCACACATGCTTTCATTCCACTTTAGCTCAGTGAAAGCTAAAAACTAGCTAAATACTAATAGTCAGCTTTCTATGCAGCTCCCTGCTCCAAACAGAAAACTGCACAGAGAAAGTTATTCTTCAGTGTATGCGGGCAAAGGACTGGTGCAGGAGTTTGGCAACAGCATTTTAAGTCACCACTTGACTCTCATTCCCTTGGCCATTCAACGCCTTCTGTGGTTTCTTGCAGGCAACCACCCACATCACAGGGAGAACCCAAACATCTGATAAGTGGCTCTTTTGCTGACAGTCCCAGCAGAGACCGTGGGTTAAGCGAGGGTTATGGAGACTGAAGCCTGTTGGGAAGCACTCGGGGCTGCGGACCCTCCCGCACCAGACCGCGACTCTCAGGCTGGTGCTTTTCACCACGCAGCTGAAGCATTACGAAAAGCAGACGAGGGAGCAGGTACAAAAAGCACTAGTGCCAGAAAGTCCCATTAAAACAAGGGTTCGGCCATCCAAAACCTCCCTGCTCCCCACCTGGGTGACACTACGGCCTCCCAGCTTGCCCAAGCCCCACCACCCTGACAGGACGGAGGGCCTCAGGAAGTCCCCAGGGGGTGAACCCACCACAGGGCCGCCCGACCCACAGCAGTGCCCCACACACACACACACACCCCAAACTTCCCCCGACCCCCAACTCTCACGGCTGAGGCGCAGGCCCAGGTCCCCACAGCCCCTCACAGGGCTGAGCACCCCTCACCAGCGGCCCCCGTTTAGGGGTCCCCGACCCCCGGGGCAGCCCCAGCACCTCCCTCAAACCTTACAAAAAGACCCAGGGGCATCTCCAATAGGGCTTCCCTCGGACTGCCCCAGCACACTCGGCTCGGCCAACTCTCGCACGGCGCCGGACCCCCAGAGCTCCCCACACACT
>VXAA01000837.1:1408980-1431961 GCA_013399115.1 Anseranas semipalmata | reverse complement strand
CCACCCCCCCCCCCCCCTCCGCCTCGGCAGGAATAGTAGGGTCCCTCCACACACACACACACCCGCTTTGGAAATGGAACAGTCTGAAGCACCCCAGTACCCTCCGGGAGCCAGCTCCCGCCTCTTCCACCTCCTCAACCCCGCGGGGGGTGCGCGCAGCCCAGGCTCCCCCCGGGGGGGGGAGGATGGTAGGGCCCGCCCCCCCTCAGCTCTCTAGGAACTAAGTCCCACCCCACTCGCTTCAATGGANAATGGAGAGGTCCGGCGCGGCGTTTTCCCCCCCACACACACACAGCGCCCCGGGAATGGAAGGGTCCAGCCGGCCACCCCGCGGCGCCCATCCCCACCGCGGGGGGGGCGCACAATGGCCGGCTAGCCCCTACCTTTGCTCGCCTTCCTCTTCCTCCTCCTCCTCCTCCTCCTCCCGGGGCCTCCGTCCGCCTCCTCCCCAGCAGCACTTCCCCCGCTCTGCTGCCCCGGGATCGGCGGCCTCCAACCAGGAAGTGCCCCGGTGTGACACCGGCGGCCGCAGCTATGGAAACCCTGCCCGCCCCCGCCCCTCCCCGGCCGGCGCCGTCCCACAGGGCAGACCCGCCGCCGCCGCCGCCATCTTGGACTCACAACGAGGCGCGGAGGTGGCGGGCCCGGCCGCGCTCCTCGCTCTCGCCGCCGCCATTTTGGGTTCGCAACGAGGCCAGGGCAGCGCCAGGCGGGCCGGTGCCCGGGCCGTGCCCGTAGAGGCGTCGCGGCGAGGGGAGCCGTCCCCCGCCGAGGCTGGAGCTGCTCTGGCAGCCGTCGGGATGAGAACCCGGCGAGACTCAGGCGTTTGGCTCCAGGGCCGAGTCCAGCACCCGCCAACACCCAGCTCAGGCACCCGCCATCGCCTCTGCACTGCGGCTGTGCCGTGCCGCTGTGGTGCTGGGCACCAACAGGCGCCCCAGGGAAAAAAGGGGGAAAAACATGGAACAGGACTATTCCTCCTCTGTCTTAGCCACTAGGCTGTGCTGCCCGAGCTACCAAGACCCTCATTTTTAAAACTCCATTCCTTTTTCAGTTTTCTCTGATAAGCCACCAACGTCTGATACTGGAAGTTTTATGGGTGAACTTCATAAGCTTGTACATGAAAACACATAGGAAAGGATAAACCTGATTGCCCATTCCACTTCTGCTGGCATCATGTACAGATCACATGAGCTTTTGGCTTTGATCCCAACCCTACCCTTTCCTTAAGCAGCTTCCCATGCCAGAGTCCTCCCACTCACTGCATGCAAGTAACGTATGCATATGCATACCTGTGCTTTGCATGGGGCACTAAACTAAGTTACAAACAAAACCAGAAGGGAAGAAGCATAGAAATGTGACAAACAGCTGTTTGAGGTTATGAGACATCTCAAATGCCACAGTGATGTCATTACCAGAAAGGGGCTAGTTTGGTGTAAAAAGAAAACCATTGTGGTTAAGAGGGAATTTGAAGTAGCAATAAAATACATTTTTCTATTAGAAGTACGGATTAAATAAGCAGTAATTAAAATGTAGTACTAACAGGCACCCAGTAATGGTACAAAAGAAGCAACATTCAGTAAATGTTTTGAGTGTTTTAAACAATCCAGTGTTCATGTAATAATTATATTTAAATGCTTTCTATTCAAATAGTAACCAAGGAATTTAGCATAATCCACTAAAGATAAACACTTTAAAATATGCAGTTCCAGACAACTTGCACTATGAGTTGTGGGACTCACAACTTTTGATATTATTTTTTACTAAAATTTGTAATACAAGAACATTTCACGACAATTTGGAGAAAGCAGTGCTCCATTATTCCAAGGTGGATTAGATGAGCTGAATAATTATTGACTGGCTAGCCTAAGATCAGTAAATCTTCTTTGCCGATATTACCATTTTGAATAGACTTTCTGTCCTTAAAGTTCTGTCTCATTCTGGAGGAAAAATAGCCTAAACAGTGTTACTTCTGAAAAAACTGAAAGTAGGATCCCCCGACATGTCAAATACCCATGCCAACACATCTCACAGTCTCTGAGAATCTAGTAAATGTACATAGCTGTGTACGAGCATGGTTGCATTTGACATTCATTTTATGTAGGAGAAAATGGCCAAAAGCAGTAAGACAGTAGCAGCTTGGATCACTTTTGTCTAAATGTTTCCTCTCTTCTTGTGCTGAGGAAGTGTAATAGTAGAAAATAGAAATAATTTATTGCTTTGCAATACATTTCAGAAAGTAATAGTGATTAACTAGCCTGTCAGCATCCCATAAATCTCAAGAGGGATACTGTGGTTGGATATGAGTCCTTGCAATTTAAAGTCTTAATTGTCTCTTTTAAAACTTTAGAAGCTGTTAGAATATAAAAACATACTTAGCTTTCTTCAAGCTAGGGATTTGTTTTGTCCCAAAATGGCTAATTAGTTAAGATAAATGTCTTCCACAGGGACCTCTCTACTTCATCTAAACCACCTCATCTCTATTTCATACATTCTCAAACTATATATCATCATTTTTGTTTCCCATATGCTCATTGTTTCCTGTTGTAATATTATAACTAGGCTGTGGAACAGTTCTAAAATCACAGCTTTCCAAGTGGCTGACAGTGATATCATACTTGTTTTATCACTACTCCACATACAAATCCTGCAGTATCATTTCCAGCAACACTACATTTTTATTACAGTTCTTAGTCTGAGAAAGTATATGCAATCATTATTATTTATAATGCTTAAAAATCTATGTGGCATTTCATGGAAATGCAAGAGATTTGCCTGCGTCTCTGCTGTCTTTGCAGGACTGTGCCACAGGAAGCAGGCAAATCTCACCATGGTTCTTACCAGACCTTGACACCTCTCATGTCTACACGGCCCTCAGAAGTAGTCCTTTATGTAGCCTGCCAACCAGCCCCATACTGCGTGACTTTGTGCAATTCCCTACCCCACTGATTTGTCTTCCATGTCATGTAGGTAGGATAAGCAGTGTGGGTCCCATGGTAGAAAACCTGCGTGGGTTAAGTCCATCTGCACTCTAAATGCAAAAGCTGCAATTTGCTTGCTAAGTGTGAACTTGAACTGAGGGGACATAAGGCACATTTGGGTTTCTGTTGGGCTTGGACTCACGTGTATGATACAGTCTAGACTTTTCCATTGAATTACATTCTGAACTGGTATATCTGTTCACGTTAGGGAATGTTCAGCTATTAACCTGAAAAGATGACCTGGGCTGTGTTTAATTTCAGATGCTGTACTAGCCACCTACATTTGTGACTGGAGTCATAGAAGTAAAGATACTCACGAATTACAACTCACAAATTAATGATTCATCTTGTCAAGACCGCACTTAGGATATAGTGCATAATATGCCAAGCACTCTGCATGGCTACTGACATTATTTGGCAGCAATATCACAAAGCTGTAGACAAAAGAACAGAATATAAACATCCCATTTTAAAGTACCCTATTCCCTGTAACATTGCAGTCCTTCCTACCGAACTTCAAAGGAATACAAAAACTCATAATGTAAAAATTACAAGATTTTCATCAGCAATTATTTCTCAATGTACTGTGCCCTTTGTTTTTTTAGCTGTGAAGCTTATGAAACCCATTCTCTTCAATAAAACACCATTTTAAAAAATTAAGCAGAACACAAAGCATATGTGCAGGATTATAGGAACCAACTGCAACATCTCATTGAAATAAATTTGTCTGCTAGTTACGTTGACAGTCTGTCCTTATTGTATCAATGGATTCCTAGCTAAATCAGCCTTGTGAGATTTGAATCTTGCCTTGGGACAAGGGAATGAATTTGATGACCCATCAAGATTCCTTCTTGGGCTTCACAAGTCCTCGGAATATGCGCAGCTCTGCGGGCAGTGTGCGTATTGGTGTCACTTCAGGTGAAAAACTATTTAAGTTCTCACAGCGTGTCCGGCTGGTGATCAGGCTCCAGATAGCATTATGTCTTTTGCTGTCAACTGCCTTGACAAGTCATTGGTAGAGCTGGAATCCCTGACAGACCGAGGTTTCAGAATGCCGATGGCTTTGAAAATAAAGACGTAGGCTTTGAATTGGCAACTGTAAACTGGAAGCCCATGAAAGTTTTGGAGCATAGTACTTTGCTATGGTGGCCTGTCCCTAAACCGCTTTGGGCTAAACATATAAATTCGCATAAGGACACAAGTGCTGAGCTGAAGAGATCGACTTTGACTTTACAAAATTATGTGTTCTGCAAACTCAAAAGACAGCAGTTAGTAGAAGTTCATTGGTCCTAAAAATAATTTTGAAACCTGGTTTGGGACTGTTCCTTTTCAAATTGTGTTTGTGCTATATAGGTTTGGCTTAGCTTCTGTGGTGCAGGAATTCAACACATTTTCCGTGGCATATGGCATTTCCACTTCTTGCAGATCGTTTTTAAGGCACATGAGTTGATATTTTTTCTGTGTCAGTCAAAATACAAACCATTTATGCACAGCCGTGTACTCCAGAGAGTGAGTGGCTCAGAAGATCCTGCAGGTATCCAAACAAACACAAGCCTGTCTATTAGGCTTAAATTCAAACAGTTGCCTGTTCAACCTTTGAGACTTGTCACTTTTAAAACCTGCACTCATCATTACAAAGGATATCACTCAAAATCTCTGATTTGATATGAAGCGTTTATAGGACTATGAACAATAGGTGCCAGATGGCTATTCTTTCCAGTATCATGCAGTAAAGTACATCAATATTTTATAAGATTAAATGTATTCAGCTGTTATACCACCTGCCGCTTTTGCTTTTGTTTATTTTCCCCAAAATGAAAGTTGTGGGTGACGGTGTTTCAGGTGTTACTTTCAGTCCATCACTTGCTTGATCTTGTCGTAGATGTTTACAGGAGCTTAGCATCAGCCCGTTCTGCAGAACTGATTTAGGTAGAGGTTTGTCTGTACATGCATGGAAGCGTCAGCCCACCATCTTTTATTGAAACACTGCATTATATTGAGAAAGAGACATAGTAAAACCAGGGATGCAAGTCTGATTCCAAGCAGGAGGGTTTGCCCTTTGCTGTAATTCTTCTAGCTGCCTAAAATACCGTTTTCTGTTCCTTTTGGTTCTGATTGTTCACTTGCCCTCACTCAGTCCTATTGTCTACCAGCTCTTTGTTTTCTGAGGATCAGGTTTCATTGATTCAGGCCTCTCTTCCTGCTTTTGGTGGCTCCTGCCATGTGAATCAGGTTGGAATGTATACAGTGCTTTCTGTTGCTGCCTGATGAAAGGGGCTATTTCTGTTCCCTCTGTCCCCTCTTTATCTCCTTCCTTTTTTTCCCCAAATTTTCTGTTTCCTCTAGCATTTTATTGCCTTTTTCCATGGATACACTACAACTTTTTAAAATGTCTCCACAATACCAAGTAGTTTTTCAATGAATTGAGAAACATCACAATACCAAAAATGTGTCACAGACCTTTATGTACCATGTAGTAGAACTTTCCAGAGATCCCTTTCTAGGCTGACTAGATAGATAGATAATGCAAGACAGCTGCACATAGAAAATGCAAAAATTAGAAAGCCTGACTGAAGAAGGTGTGTGTGGTTGTATGAAAACTGAAGCATATGATGTGTATGAAACATGAAATCAGGGTGTTTTCCTGAATCAGAGTTTTAGATTCTTGCTAACCAGATTCGAGCCTGCTCCCATAGCAGAAGGAGAAGGGATCTGATGAAAGAGGAAAAAATCTATAATCAAATCATTTACCTTTCAAACCAAAGAAAGGTAGAATACAGTCAGAACAGAGAAAGAAAAGGAACAGATAAGAAGACAGAAGATTAAGTCTTACTGGCAACGACGCACAACAAAACAAAATATTAGCTTCATCTTTTGTGTGCCTTAGTGTGGTTTTCCAGGACAGTAGTTGGAAGATAATGATTGAAAGATTATGTTTTTGTAAACTCCAAAGATCTAATATAGAGTTACAGTAAGACAAGGAACCTGGAATCTCATGACACTTTTATAGTCAGTTTTCAGAGCACAGTCACTATTAAAGTTTATTAACATTCACCCATAACTGCCAGAATGTCAGAAGTAACCCAAAGTTAACAGAAATATCATAATTTCTCAGATACCAACAAATTCAAAAACTTCAGAGATACATTTTCATGAAGTTACAAGCAAATGAAAACAGGAGCATGTAATAAAATGTGAAGATGTTCTGAGCTGTAATACTGGATCCTGAAAAAGGTGTAATTACTTGTCTAAGGCAGTGCAAAAGCTAAATCTTTATGACCTTTTCCATTTGCTGCTGAAACACCCAGACAGAGAAGTGTAAATGACTGATGGAAAATAAATATATTCAGTTTGTTCAGGTGAAGCTCCTTATAGATTAAAACATTTTTTTTTTCCAACAGCATGGTATTTACAGTCTGTTTCCAGGTTCCACATTATATAGAATTTATATAGCACAACATGAAATGAGGGATGCAAGTCAGACTTTAAAGCACATTCTTCCGCCTCTGCCTTCAGCCACTCCATGTTGAGTCGGTCTCCTGTTCAGGTTAAAGCAGCATGAAGCATAAACCTATGAAGCTTTAACTATAGAAATAGCTTGCCAGGGAAAATGGAAGTCCTATCCATTTATCTTTTCCCAGACCAAACCCATATTGCAACAGTAGAATGAAACAGGTCAACTACAGACTGGCCAAGCTCTCTCAGGATGTTTCACACCCATAAGCAACTGAGCTCATTTCCAGAGGTAGGGCCATCGCGTGACTGGCAGTAAGACTGCCCAAATACGGGGACTGTTGGGTAATTCAGATTCCTGGCTGATGAAGAAAATGCACTTACAGATACTGCTGAGGCTGGTGCTTACAGCAGGTCTTACTAGGAACCGGGTGCCAAATTTCATCCTGTAAGGAAGCCACAGGACCCTTCAGAGAGGGAGACTTGTTACTAAAGGCACCCCTGAGCTCTGCCAAACAAAGCCAGCTTTAGGCTGAAAGCAGTGCGAATCTTCCCAAATGTTTGGCAAATACCTCTGGAGTGTAAACAAGCTTTATCCTATCACAAAATTATTATGCAAAGTAGAGTCTTAAGAAAGATGAGACACCAAACACCAGATATAAGGCTTTTTTCCACAAAGTTTTCTTATAATCCAATAATTTACTATCACATTTGGAGGTTTTTTCCTTCCCTAACCTCAAAATAATATGCAGGGTTCAATATGACCATACTTCAGATCGATCAACATCATTAAAAGTGGATTTTCTTAAATACTGGGTTGAAGGGAAAGTGAATTTGTGCAAGGACACACATACCTTGAGATATATGAGCCAATCGGCTTAAAATGTTGTTTTGCCCTGACCCGACAAGGCTTGCTGTCTCTGGCAACGCATAATCTCTTTTAATATACTAGCAGGAAGGTGATAGCTCTTTGAAAATACTTCTAAACTGCAGTTTATCTTGAAGGCTGACACCTTAATAGAACCTATACCATCTCTGTGGGATCCCTGCTACAAGCAGATATTAATAAGCGTTAGTGGTGATTCAGGGGAGAAATGGATAGGGAACGACTCGGGATCAACTTGTTACAGGTTTTGTGCAGAAGTTTAAAAAATTGTGTGTCAAGGATTTTAAAGCTTCTCTAAACAGACACTGCCAATGGAGATACCTATTTCATTTAATAAAGTCATGAGGTTTTGTCCTACACATCAATATGTTTTCGTAAGAGTGTGCTTCTCTTATCACCGTCAGCACGATTTAAAGTTGTGCATTTAAGACTCAAGTAAGCTTCTTTGCAAACACTCTGGAGAATAGGATCAAAATGGGAAGAGATTACATGTAATCTAATTATGTTAGGTTCCATTTGAAACCCTTCAGTATAAAAATTAAAAGAATACAACACAGCTTTATGATATGTTATAGTTCATACAGAAGTTATATGAGCAGGTATAAATGAAGCAACATGTAAGAAAAGATCATGTGTTTAGCAACAGTTGCTTTAAAGAATCTAAATCTGAGGACTAGAATGGTTTGGGGGACTAAAAATAAATTATAAGAACTTTACCTGCCATGTCATTAATGTGAAGCTAGCCTTTGTCTCTTATTATCTGGCCACAGCTTATATGAAAAAGCTGGCGATACAAAGATCTGTATCAAAAAATCAATACCAAACATGACATTGGTCTGCAAGGTTGTGGCTGGAGCAGCACCGATGCTGAAGATTAGTATCTGTTCATGGGACAGACAGCAAATTTCTGTTGCTAAGTGGTCTATACATTTAGAGGACAACATTCACTTTACAGTAAGGGCTGTAAGGAAACCCATAATCACCAGAGACTGTTTTGACTAATTCTTCATTTTCATGGTCTTTTCAACAACACACAAGTGAATTAAATGAATTTTAGGTGTAGGGTAAGGAGAGGTAATTTCACTGGAATTGTACCACCTTAGGATCCACACTGAATGAGGTCTCAAATTACGTATTAAATGTCTGATATCACATGTGCACCAAATAGGCTTGAAGGGAGACCTAGAAAATCCTGTAGTCTCACTCACCTTGTGCATTAAGTGCTTCAAATGATCTGATGAGAGGCTCAGGTGCAGCACTTTCCCATCACATCACCAGCAACACTCCTGGACCATGCATGATCAAATTCAGAACTGTACGATGCTTAGTTTGTCACTTGGATTTTGGAATGGAGGATATCTTACTCAGACCTAGAGCACCACCCAACTTCCCAACCTGTTCTGTAAGATTCCTGAAAACTGGGATCATAGAAAGCTCATAAAAGCTCCTTGATCAGCTATATTTCCATTATTCTGAGTTACAACAAAGCTGGATTCAGTTTCCTTCTCAGTTTCCTTTCTCATTTTGAATTTGACCTATGAGCTTGAGAAGTTTCTACAGTGCCCACTTATGTGGGAGAATGTTAGATTTCTCTTCACATTTTTCTCTGATTTTAGAGAATGACTCAAGCTGCAAAATTCAGACCTCGATTTCACACTCCACTACAGGACTCACATTCTAATTTACTGAGACTACAGATCATTTTCCAAAGCTATCTGTAGCCCAGTTCCAAAAGTCTGGGGACATCTTGATCTAATGTTGTAATATGAACCTGTCTGATCACAGAACAGCAGCTAGGGAATCCTCATATTATGTGCTCTACAACCGAAAGAAACAAATACATTTAAATCAATGAAATAAGTCCTGTACCAGTTGCTGGCCAGATGGTATTGTGAATTGTTATAATTCATCAGCAAAACAGAGGAAGGAAGTGTTTTAAAGCAAGATTATATTATTTTCCTTAAGTTCTTATTATGAAATCTTCCTGAAGTGAACTTTCTAAACTTCAGAGGGAATGAATGGAACAGGGCAAACCGGAGACTCACTGGGGAGTTGTTAAAAACAAGGGAAAAGCATAGCATGCCACTCAAATAAAGGAAGAGCCCATTACCAATTCTCAGTTTGGGAAGAGATATGAAGAAAAAACAGAAGTAACATAAAAAAATAATTAGTACATTAAAATATATGGTGTTTGTGTCCTCTTAATAACTATAGATTGGGAAGCACCTAGGGTCTTCCCTCACACTGGAGGGAGATTAGACTGAAACCTGAGAAAGGAGATGAGACAAGCAGTGATATATTTACTGTATAGGGATACGGCAAGATTTAGCAAATTACTGCCAATAAAGTGCCTTGAGATCCTTAAGAAAAAATGCTGAGAAAAATGCATTTATTTTCACTGTCATTTAAGAGACAGAATACATTTGAAAACCATGAGAAAAAATGTGTCCTAAATGCAAATGACCCCTGACCATTAAGTTCATTCCAGTCAAATAAAATACATCCTGTTTTTGTAACTTTTTTGTACAAGGCAGAGCCTGGTCTGTATACACTCTTTCCAGCCAAAGATTTGACCCATAGTTGAAGTTTAAATAGAAGCAGGGGAGGTGATGGGAAATACAAGTGCTGCTCCCACTTAAGATAAAGGGTGAAATCTGCGTTTGGGAAAACACAGAAAATTGAGTTAGTTCATTGTGCTGTCTCTCCACTAAAACTGGTTGATACAAAGTGCTTAGAAATACCCTCTGACAGGGCCAATATATCCATTGAATGACAAACAATTTCTCACTTAAAATACATCCCGGACTTTCTGTACAATCATGAAGATCTGTCACACAGGCTGCATCATTTTTTTCTTGATAATTTTGTTCTGGAACATCTGCATTGAGATACAAAGGCTTAATCAAGTTGTGTCCTGCATCAGTCACCCCCCGGACTCCTTCCCATGGGCAGAAGGTATTGTTGGGGAACCCCCCCCTTGCTGTGCAGAAAGGAATCTTTTTCTCCCTGTCTAGACTTTGTAGAAGAGCTTGGAAATGCCTGGTATGTGCAGAGTCTCTGAGTAAGCCATAGGTAAGTGGGGTCACAACTATATCTAACCACCTTTTTTGTGTGACTGCTTAACTCAGTTCTATGGCCTGTTTCATGCAGGAAGTCAGACTAGATTATCTGATCAACTAGTAGCCACCTGGGTTGGACTGATTACACTAACATATGTGTCTACAATGTATGTGCCTATAGGTAAGCTAGGTGTCTAGGCTCCCATTAGAGTAGCTGGAGAGCTAGTCAAAGGAGTTTAGGTCGTGATTCACCTCCTTCTAAAATAGACACTTATATTTGATCAGATTAATCACATCCTAAGCTCTACTGGCCAATTTTTCATTGATTATACTGGGAAGCTACTTGATAAATACCTGCTCAGATTTAGATGTCTATTTTGTAAATGCCTGAGCTCAAATTCGGTTTGCAGTTTGAGACAGGTGATAACACGTGTCTTCAAATAGGTGTCTAGATGCAAGTTAGGTGTCTAAGCTTCCTTTACAGATAATTGTGATCTGATCAATAGTCAATGAAACCTGAGTGCTATTAAGCTAACCAAATGCAGGTACCTCCACTGACTGCAATGGGAGCTGTGACAGCTAGCTCGCACATAAACACCTACGTGCAGACACCTAAATTTAGGTGTCTTAATCTGCGTGCTGAGCCTAACCTTCACATTAGGTAAATGAATCTGCTCCCAGTCAACTTTGTAGAAACACAGGTTTAAAATCCAGATTTGAATAACTTTGATGAACTAAAGAGAAGCAAAGCGTTTGGAAAATATAATCTCAACTGCACTGAGAACTGAATATAAACCAGTATATGAGCCAAACAGGAATCTGTTCCGTATGTCCGGTATCTGGTCTTTTTTTTTTTTATATATATCCTTATATACATACCTCCTACTCAGTTGTTCAGAAGCCAGAACAGGATCTGCCTTTGTAGAAATAGATCAGGATCATTTGTTCTCTTCATGGTTATAAGCTGATTATCTGTTTTTGCGTAGATAAAACACATTTTGTGATCATTCGTCCTTACTGAAAAGAATATGTTTACCTTTATTGAATTCTGCTGTATGGCTGATACTTTAACAATTCATCTTAATGATTCTTATTATTTCTGTTGCAAATGAAAATCAGGGATTTGTAGATTCTAATGTTCTCAGGTGATGACACTGTGTGCCTGTGTGGGTTTAAATACTTAGCATTTAATGCACTGTAAAAAACATCAGCAGCACAATCTATTTTTGCCAGAGATAGTCTATGTAACTAAATGTTTTCAGTGCTAATTAAGGCATTCTCATACAATGATGATGAGTGTTAGACAAATACCTTGTAATCAGGCAGCACTCCAAATCTGCTCCTGTGTTCACACTGGATATTGCTGATAATTATCCTCTTTCCAATCATGTTATCATAGAAAACATAGCTGGAAGGGACACTGAGATGGGCTCATCTACTGCATTCCCCTACCCCCCAGCTGGATCAGCTATACCTACAGTTTCTAAGCAATTGTATCTTTTTTCAAAATGTATTAAAATAATATTTTGTTCCTTACAGTTTTCTTTGCAGGATCAGACGTTGTTTTATTTCCTTTTGGGGGACAGAAGTTTTTTTGATCAAAGAAATAAGGAAAAAAAAAACCACCACCTTTTGGTTTATTCTGCATCTTGGACAAAATGCAGCTACAAATTACCTCTCTGTACAAAGAAAATAGACGAGCTCTTTTGTTCCAGCTGTCAAGTCTGGACATAACTGAAAGGGGAACTGTAGGCTTGAGGACATGAAGAGGAGAATTCTTTTGTCAGAAGCGTGCGTCTTCTAAGAGACTCCTAATCATAACAGGCATCCAAACTCCAGGAAAATATTTCTGAGCAGTATCAAGCTGTGCAGATCTAATAACCTGAACAAGACCAAACTGTCCTCTTGGATGCATGTCAGTCTGTTAGGAATGAGAAGAAGCTGTAGGTGTATAGCTGAGCAGGATATGGTTCACAGCCTGTAACATTTCTCATACCTGAACCCCTTACCATGGTGAATCAGTGTGGATCTATAAAAAGAAAATGGGGATTCCTCAAGACAAATTCTAATCCCCGCTCTAGCAGATACGAGCAGATGGAAGAAACAAACAGACAGCTCAATGTGTTACATGAGAACTCCCACAGTGTAGGATAAATGCTGAGGTGGCATAGAGCTGATGTAGTGAAGAAACAAGGGGGCATCAAAACATCTCTTTTTTTGTGTCACATGATCCACGAGGTTGTGAGCAGCCACATTTGATTTAACTAGCATTAGGTTTGCCCTGATTTAGCTTGTAGATACCTAACTGAGGTTCCTAAATTTTAATTTCTGGGCCAATATTTTCAACACATTGCTGGAAATGTAATATGCATATAGTCTGCTTAAAAAGAAACTTCAGAAAGAAAAAATACATAAACAATAGATGTTCTGGCTCACATCTAAAATGACAGCAGACCCCATTTCTGGGGGAACCAAGTCTGAGATGCGAGAAAAGCAACCCATGTGAGCAGCTGCAGAGGCAGGAGTGACAACCATCCCCAGAACCGTTCTAATTTTGGCTCAACTTTCACCCATGTTCACTGGCTGTTTGTTCCAGCCCCTGCTCTCAAAATCTCTTTATATCAGCCTGGCTCTGCTCCTGATACTGTTACTCCAACAATCCTCTTTTCTTTCCATGTATATTCTCACAACTAGCATCACATCACCAAAATACCACATAGCCTACATGTTTACTACTATCACATTGCTACCTTCACTTTGTATATGTAAATCAAGCTGCTTTTCTCCAGCTCTGAGCTTTTTTAGAGCAGGGAGTACAGTGTACTGTATGGGGGAACCTCTGCCTTTCTCAGCCTTATGCACTCATGTAATAAGCATGATTTACCTTCCTAATGTCCCTGTAATTTCACTTATATAGATTGATCCAGACCTAGACGACTGAGTAATGTTAATGTGCACTGAATGAAAGTACTTGGTCTTCTAGTATCAAAAGGATGTGCAATTATGTATTTACACTGCTGAGTAATTTTGGGAGCACTGGGGAGCAAAGGTGCTGTCTGAATTCCACTTTGTAGATATTGTGGCTCTGGGTCTGCACGGACTTTATTAGTGCTGTACATCCAAAAGCTGAAAGTAAAGTCTTCATGGACTGTCATGGGCTGCCACCAGTCTCAGTGCTTGAGAGTTGCTGTGCCAGGACCACAGAGACTGCAAGTGAAAACCCGGTGCCAATAAAGTCAGTAAGAATCCAGCCATCAACTTCAAACAGGACTGAGATTAAGCTGGCTTGCAAGTCAGACTCTTTTATGTCCTCAGCAATTCAAATGAAACTTCATGCCACTGTCAACAGCTAAATTTGTATTTTCATGAAAAACATGAAGAACCTGAAAAACTTCACAGCCACAATTAATTCATATAAACATATTTGTTTTACCTCAGATGTCCAAATATATGCTGTTCATCTCCATGAAAGTTCTTGCTGAGAATAGTAATATCAGTTGAGGTGCCCCGGTTCCTACGGCTGAATGTGCCAAGAATCATAGCACAAAAGTCATGCACCAAGGTATGCCTGAAACAAGAAGAAAAGAAAAACATGGCATTTAAATAATATACTAGGTAGAAATGGCTTTTTTTGTCCACCTCCAGAACTAAGCACATCGATACTGATGAAGGAGAAATGTGGGTAGCCGCGTTTTAAAATAAGTGATATATCAAACTACATTATTTTAAAGGCACCTAGCCAAACCCTCCTATTTTGCACACTGTACAGATCTCATTGGAAAAAATATGTACCCAAATTTAAGTAAATTAATATCAATGGGATTAAATAGGATGTAAATCAGGAAAGGATTTGATTTCCTTGCTTCTGATGAGAATAGAGGGGACAATCAGTGTGCACACATTCTCTCCTGCTGCCTTGCAAAACCCAAGCAAAAGTTTCTCATACAAGCAGAATGAAAAAGTGAAAATAAAAGCAAAGATAAATTAGCCAGTTGGCTGTTTAAAATAAATGGAACTCTATAAATTCACTAATGCGATTAGTTCATTAAAATGTTCATTGATAATTGTTAAGTCCGTTGCCATATTAAGAATCTTCCAGTACTAATAAGCTCAGCTCTCAATAAAACAGTTACACAGTAATGAAAATTACTAGTTTACTGTAGTGCAGGAGGCTACTCTTCATGAAAACAGCAGCATAATTTTAAATGTAGGAGACTAGCATTATTGTGGAGGTTACTTTAGCTTGGTTTCCTTTGAAAATATGACCATACCTACTACATTTGGCAGCAGCTTAGGGTTCTCAGTGCTCTTCGGTATCCACCTGTCTTAAGAACACTGATGGCTGGACTAGAGACGCAAATTATTGCCCCTAGTAAGAGAAAAGCTGCAGAGTTCACTCAGCAATCCCCTGCTGTGTTAGACCTGCCACCAACCTGCACTCTTCACACCGCAGCACATCTTGCTCAATTAATGGACAGGATGATAGGGAGAACTGGAGGTATTGTGCAGGAGTAAGCGTGTGGGTGACTCGAAGTGTTAGGGACGTAGCAATACGAGTTCTTTCTTCGACAACAGAACTAGTAAAGATTATTTTCTACAAATTTGAATTCAGTACCGCACTGTCGCAGCAATGCGAGTTTCCCCGTGTATAAAATCCCCCCTCGTAACGTCCTCGTATTTGACACATGAGAGGCAGGGCTGTGTCTGGCTCTGAGCTATGCGTATCGATTGGCACGTGCGTGCTGGCTAATTGGCTGGCTCGTCACACGAGATAGATGGCCACTGAACTCACGCTGCAGCCTTTTCCTCAGAGCAAGCATTAATTTCTGCCTTTTTGTTCCACTCAGCAAAAATTTTCCTGAAACTTTTAAGTTTCTCTTCCAACCTCCTTGACAGATCTGGGTGACTGGCAGATACCATAATTCCCTCAACCTTCTTTTTCTTTCAAAAATAAAACTAAAATAATCCTTTATCGTTAAAAAATGTCCCTTTTAATTTGTGGGTTAGTATTCTCTAAATACAGAACAATTTTTTTTTTTTTTTTGCTCATTATGTATTAATATTTCCTCTGCCTGGAAACAGGAACCACGAGCACTTTGACACAGAGAGTTACAGGATGTTTCTCCACAATATCAAACAGCTGTGTTGAATCAAGCCATCGCCCCTTCCTCGGTGCCAGCGCGCTGTGAATTTAACATGTGTGGCCTTGAGAAGATAAAACAGCACAGCAGTTCCAGCCCCTGAGAGTCCTGGAGCCAGCACACCGGACCACGTCACTTCAATTGCCACTTGTGGGTTCTTATGTGCCGAACGTCGCATTCACACAACTCTTGCTCCAGCCTCTCCCGCCGCCTGATGCCCCCCGTCCCCATCTCCCCTCTTGCAGCAGCGTGGAGGATTTCAGGGGGAGAAATGGTTTTACGCTTTGCTGCTGCTGAGGTTGTGTCACCCGTACCCGGAGGGCCATCCGTGCCCGGGTGGCGGTCCCCATGGGCAGCCAGCAGCCCAGGCCTTCTGCTCATTTACGGTCTGAGCCCAAACTCCTGCCTGGTGATCCCTCACGTCCAAGGGAAGAAAACACACAAGCAGTCGGCAGCTTCTCTGGCGATTCCTTGTCCTGCCTCCTGGCCACCACATCAGACACAGCTCAGGGCAGGTCAGGTGTACAGCACGAAGATAGGTTAAGTCACTGACAGCCCATCAGTGGGCGCTGCTCTGGATCGAGCCCCTCGCAAGAAATATTTCACCTGAGGACACCTGAAAGCACCTTCCTCCCCTAGCCCCAGTCTAGTGTTGACGTGCCAGGCTTCAGCTTCTCACTGGGTTAATTCTGTGACTGTGCTAACTTTTCTAGCCAAGGTGAATTTTATCTGTGTTATCCCCACGAAATTTTTGACCTTGCTGGTACTGCCCATAGGAACCATTAACTATTAGGATTCTGTTGCTTTTCCCATTTCCCTATAAAAATCACACTCATTTGGAGGATCCTGGTATTTTTATTGGATAAAAATCCTACTTCATTGAAAACAAATGAATATCTTCCCCAGTTCTAACACAATATCTCTGGTGGTTGTTATAGGGTGACAAGAAAAGGAATGAAAGAATACACTGAAAATTGGCCGAAGGACAGGAAACAGGTGAACCGGAAGAGTCCACAAAATTGGACGCATTTTGCTACGGAAAGAAGTTACTAGCAGAGGGGAGAGCAAGGTGGGCAGAGGGTGTAATTCTGTGGTGAGAATCGCTGTTTGCAGAACTGGCCTGGAAGAAAGCCAAGCAAGCGAAAGTGGCGATTCCCAGGGAGGTTTTAGGCAAACTTTTGCTCTGGGCCCCTACCAGCAGCTACGATTTACGTCTTCTTTCACAGCGATGTTTGGAGCTGTAACCGCAGCAGAGAGCCACCGACACCTGGAAGCGAGCCCCGAGACGCGAAGTCAGAGGGCAGTCGGGCTCGGAGCACTCTCCTACGCCGTTCTTCCCGATGAGATCAGGATTTGTACCCTGTCGTGGGGGCGAGGGGAGCGTTCACGCCATCTGCCAGAGGCATCTGACTGCTTTCCCTGGGTTCCCTACGCAATCGATAGAGAGAAGCAGGCAGCCTTGAGAGGCGTTTGGAGCAGGCATCTAATTTAAACGCTCTGACCAGCCCTCCAGAGGAGCGCACGCCTCTATCGATTGTGTAGGCAGCCTTGCAAGGTTAAGTGTCTAAATTGGGAACCTCAAGTTACATGCTCTCAGGACAGGAATGAATGCCTTCTTTATGTCGTCTGTTATAGCATCCCATGTATTTCATAATTCTGATCATTGTTCGCGTCTTCAGAATCTCATAATTGGAAGGCACATAGGAAAAATCTAATGCTAAAGCCAGGGAAATGTGAATCACTTTAAAACCTCTGAGGACAATGAAGGATGAAAAACGAGCATGGGGAGGATAAGAGAAAAACAGCAAATAAAGATGAACAGGGAGAGAGGTCTGGTAACAAAAGGGCTTTGATCACTCACCTGGTCCTCAAGCTGAAGGGAAATGTGTAGCATGCGTTGTGTGGGGCTGTGCTGCCACACAGTGACAGGGAAAAAGCTCTGAGCATCGCAGCAGCAATGACACCGGGAGCTTTATGTTTAACGCCAAAGCCTAACAGGACACGGCCTTGTTTGCTGAAAGAACGCAAAATATAATTACAGGAGGCAGTGTTATTGCCAGGTAGGGACCTAATCTGAGCCTGGCTGGGGTGACAGGTGTTGAGCTAGTCACCCTGGTTCAGTTTATTACAAAATATCAATAGCAGTTACAGAGTTCAAACTGGATTTGAGTCCTTTCTTTTAGCAGAAGAATCAATAACCCCCCAAATCCACTTTCTCTTAGAGAACAGACTAAGCTTTTATGATAGTCTGCTATACATTAATTCTGTAACTGATTCTGAATTACTAGAAAGAAGCTAGTCCTCAACTAGAGGGTGAATATATGACATGTCTTCCTGTGACTAACATAAATTAGAATAATGTATTTTCACAGGGGAAAAACGAGTCTAGGGTCCAAATAAGGTTAGGTAGTAATGTCATATGAATTCCAGGAGTGGGCAGAGGAAAGGCTTCATGCCTTTAGAAAATCCCAGTCCAAGTGAGTACTATCCTGAGGTTTCTGTACTATTTCTGTCTTAATACCAAGACAGACAACTGTCTAAGAATACAGTAAAACATCTCAGCTGGGAGACCTTTGGCTAAAAAGGAACAAATATACAAAACCTTTTTTCATCTTTTTAGGCAGTCCTGGAGGGTTCCGCATCAGAGAAACCATTATGCACTGATCTATCTCTTTGCTAGCAGAATGTACAAAGCAGGAAAACAAATTATTTTCCGTGGCCTGCGTGTAAGAACAGGGCCTTCCTCTCCCTGTTGTTGTGGAACTACTACACAGCTGACCAGAATTTAAGCAGTCCTTGAGATTTAAAGGTGCTGAACTGGCTCCCAGTGGGATTTGAATGCCTTCAGCAGTGTTGAAAATCAGGTCACAGGCTCCCCTGGGAATGGCAGGTTGGTACGTTTCAAGATCAATAATTTGCATGAAATTAGCAGGGGACATGCCTGCCTTATGTTCCACAGACTAGTCCCAGTTTTTCATCACAGCACCACAATTAATAGGTACAAGTGTCTTTATGTACGTATTTACTCGTGTTCATATGTGTGTATGCACACATGCTCGCATGCACACACAGTTTCACTTTACCCATTTTACATTTCAGCCTCATCTCAACAAGGTCTGCCTTTACCCTGGGATGAGCTGCTCTTTATACTGGCCACCACTGACCAGTGGGATGAAGCAGGTACTCCTAAAACATAGATGTCACATCTGGGCTCAAGGAAATAAAGACATAAATAGTTGTGCCTCATAAAGAAGGGGATTCTGTATACTATCTTTGTTGTCTGTGCATGTTATCTAGCAACATCAGAATGGGGACCCTAGAGAGCATTATGACAGCTAAACACACTTGAATTTCAAAACATCTTTTCTTAGCACTGTGTGAAACACTGAAAAGTTTCTGTAATGATCTAACAATGAAGTTGCGTTATGTCCCTTATCATCTCCCTTTTTATTTTGTATGAAAGATCAATAAAGATAAAGGTTAGAAAAGCCCTGTCTGGTACTTGCAATCCTGGCTCCTAATTGTCTCCAGTTGGAAGTGTGAGCTCAGCCATAACCGCAATGCTGCTAGCAGACGCTATAAAAAGGAAAGCTGTCTGAAATTGGAAAAATTTTTTCAACACTTTCCCAGAGAAGGCAGCAGCAGGTCTGTTTAATGCACTGGGGAAGCTGCAGCCAAAAAAAAAATCTGTGATGGAGGAGGGTGTGAAAGGAAACATGAGGCTGTCAATCAAAGTGAAAAAGAACAGAATTTCTAGGGAGCTGGAAATGCTGTGTTAAAAAGAAGCTATTTGGAGAAGACTGAAAAAAATATTTCATTGGAAATGGACAGAACAACAAGATGGAGAAAAAGAGGGAACTGGAGGAAAAGAAAAAAAAGACCGCAATTCCCAAGGCCGACTTTGAAGATGTAGGGATTGAAAGAGGTTGCCAGCCAGTGTTGCAGGGGAATATGAACTCCCAGAGCCGGGACACATTGTGTTCTCTGTGTGTTGGCCTTTGCCATGCCAAGCAAGGACTTTAAGAACTGCTGTGATCAATTTAGAATGATCTAGTTTTCTACTAAATAGGCTTTTTCTTTTTTTTTTTCTTTCTTTTTTTTTTTTTTTTGCCACAGATTCCTATCACATATTAAAAGCAAAATTTGGAAGAACTTTTCAGTGAATGACCATGAAGCACAAAGAACCATGAGAAAATGTAAATGGGCAAACAGGGAAAATCCAGTCCAGACCTAGCTCTCAGACCTACCAGTGCCCTTCAACATTTATGAAATGTACATACCACTATTTCTATTGCAGTAGAGCCACAAAGCCCAGCAATCACAGAACGGTTGAGGTTGGAAGGGACCTCTGGAGATCATCTGGTCCAACCCCCATGCCAAGCAGGGCCACCCAGAGCACATTGCATAGGATCGCATCTNCGTTGCCTCTTGTCCTGTCGCTGGGCATCATTGAAAAGAGTCCAGCCCCATCCTCTTGACCCCCTCCCCTCAGATACTTGTACACATTGATAAGATCCCCTCTCAGTCTTCTCTTCTCCAACCTAAACAGGCCCAGCACTTTCAGCCTCTCCTCGTATGAGAGGTGCTCCAGTCCCCTCATCATCTTCGTAACCCTCCACTGGACCCACTCCAGGAGCTCCATGTCCCTCTTGTACTGGGGAGCCCAGAACTGGACACAACACTCCAGGTGTGGCCTCACCAGGGCTGAGCAGAGGGGGAGGATCACCTCCCTCGACCTGCTGGCAACACTCCTCCTAATGCACCCCAGGATACCATCGGCCTTCTTGGCCACAAGGGCACAATGCTGGTTCATGGTTAACCTGCTGTCCACCAGGACTCCCAGGTCCTTCTCCACAGGGCTGCTTTCCAGCAGGTCAGCTCACAGTCTCTACTGATGCATGGGGTTATTCCTCTCTAGGTGCAGGACCCTGCACTTGCCTTTGTTGAACTTCATGAGGTTCCTCTCGGCCCAACCCTCCAGCCTGTCCAGGTCCCTCTGAATGGCAGCACAGCCCTCTGGTGTATCAGCCACTCCTCTCAGTTTTATGTCATCCACAAACTTGCTGATGGTGCACTCAATTCCATCATCCAGGTCATTGATGAAGAAGTTGAACAGGACTGGACCCAGTGCGGACCGCTGGGGGACACCACTAGCTACAGGCCTCCAACTAGACTCAGCACCGCTGATCACAACCCTCTCCGCTCTGCCATCCAGCCAGTTCTCAATCCACCTCACTGTCCACTTGTCCATCCCACACTTCCTGAGCTTTGGGGAGATAAGGAAGCAGGAACACAGATTTACATTTACAGAGAATATCTGCTGGACATATAGCTATTTTATTTTAGAGTACCTATGGCTCTGACAGAAAATGGAGCACAAACAATGAAGACTCACACGTGCACAAAACACTTGAATTACTAATATGTTCCTCTAGCATTTAGGAAAGAATACGTGATGAGCAGGTGTGATAAGGAAGAACAGGGAATCGTGACTGGAGCACCCTGTATCTCCTTGAACAATGCTGCTTGGTCTTCGGGCCTGCCAGCATCCCATGGCAGATGAGATTGTTTGCTAGATGCCTCATCCACACAGCTGCTTCTTTCCCAGGAGACTGAGCCAGGTGTGAAGAAAGAGAGGTCATCACTCTTGTGAATAAACAGAGAACAGCAGAATGAAAGAAATCTGAGAGGTTATATTGCAAAGCAACATTTTTTGCAAGAACTATTTTAAGTAATCAGGGTCTGCAGAGAGTTGCGTGTTTCTTAAAGTAGAAAGATTTACGATGCATAGTATCTAGTAGGTGGCAAAGGAGAGCTTTGGGGTTCAGCAGAAAGACAGACAGAAAGAGACCCACCTACCCAGATCCATCTCTCTGGTAACCTAAGCAAGCACATCCTAAAACCCTTTTCAGAAGCCTGCTGAGCTCCTTGTTAAAAATAATAATAATAATAAGAAGAAGAAGAATAAGAATAAGAATAATCCACGTGGCTTCTATTGCAGGGTTGTTCCACAGTCTCAGTCCTCTGATGGCTATAAGTCTGCTCCTTAATTTCTGGCTTGAATACGTTAATGTTCAGTTTTTACCTACTTCCTATAGTGTCAGCATAGTTCTCCATCTTGCATTGCTTCTTGCCTTCTCAGATTACAAAATGCCCACCCTGTAGAGAGAGCAGTCCTACATCCTTTCATAGTTGTTTTGCTGGATTTAAGGAACAACATTCTTCTCACCCCTTGTAACAGAGAGTCTCCATTCAACTCTATTCTCTCTGCCCCTCTTTTAGTTTGGCTTCTTGAACATGGATGAGCAGAAACATATGCAATAACCAAGACAAGATGTGAATGTACCTTTACCTATATGTCCCTAAAATGCTTTGAATCATACCTCTTAAAATCACATTTGTCTTTTTGTTTCTTGGATGCATCATATAGACTGCAGAATGACTGTGTGGAACCAATTAGAATAGCTAAGTGCTTCTCCACAACCACTAGTTCCTGAGTATATGACCCCCAACCTCGTAGTACTGAATTTCATCCCATGCCAATTACTCTAGGCCTCAAGCAATCTCATTCTTTCTGTACAACACAACTGCCCTTTGTGTTAATGATACATCCCAACTTAAGCATCACAAATTTTCTCAGCATAGTCCTAATCTCCATCCTGTGGTCATAAATGCAAATGTAGAACCTGAAGAAACTGTAGTGAAAATGTCAACATTTTCTAGTACCCCTTGCACTCCAACATCCCAAGTATACCCATTAATGAATGCCACCATCCCATCCAGGTCTTCCAACACAAGAGTATCCAAGGAAGCCCCACTGGTTTTATCATGCACCAGTAATCCCAATCCCTTCTCAATCCCCTATTTGTCACTTCATTCAGGAAAATATATCTAGTGGGTTATTCTAAATGAGGAAGTGGATCATACTCCTGATTGCATTAGCAATGTGCAGGCTAATCTTGGAGGAGATATTTCACTTCTTCTTGCAGTCTTCAGTTTCAAAGAGTGAGTGATGAACGTATGCAGCATAGAAGAGTGCAGTACCATGTATGTCTCTGAAATCTTTAAATGAAAGATGCAGCGATAAACCTCACAATGAGCTGTATATTGTAGTGCACAGAAGTCCGTTCCTCAGTGGAACCGTGAATTTATTTGGTCCCTTCCACATGTGTTGCATTTCGTTTCCCTTAATTTTCCACATTTCTTTCTTTTTTCCCCCTTTTTATTCATCTTTCAGCCAACACATTGGGGAAATCCGATCTTTCAGCTAGGGAACTGAGCAGCTGAGGATGGACGGGGGAAGGTACGTACTCTGTCCCCTCACCACCTCAGGAGCAGACAGGGCTCGTCCTCCCCTGAGCACCCCTCAGACTCCCGGGTAAGCGAAACCCCGAAGCAGGGAACATCTCCCGCTTCGGAAGCGCCGGGAGGGACAGGGGGACATTTCAGTCAGCCCACACC
>VXAA01000837.1:1320035-1408732 GCA_013399115.1 Anseranas semipalmata | reverse complement strand
GTCCGGGGAAGCTGTGAGGAGCCGGGGGTCGGGTGGAGGAATTGGGAGTAAATGGGGGTCCTCTGGGTGCGGGGCCTCGGGGAAAAGGCCGTGCTCAGGCTTCAGACGTGTCAGGGGTTCATGTTTTGTTGAGACTTTGAATGTTTGTTCGTTGTTTTGTGCTTTTTTTTTTTTTCTTTCAGTAACCCTCTTTATTTAATGGCTTTTACAGAAACATTATCTTGAACAACCCAAAGAAAAGAAACGCCCTGTCCCTCTCCATGCTGCAGGCGCTCAAGGAAGACCTCCTGCACGACATCAAAAGCAAAGACCTCAGAGTTATTATCATTTCAGGTATTTCCTTGATTTAGAGCCAACAGAAGAGATGGAGGGACAGAGGGAATAAGAAGAAACAGGATAACATGGAGTTTAAAGCTCAGTATATCACTGAATTATAGAAAATGGGACAGGAAGGGACTTGCATGCTATTTTCTTACAACCTGCCAAGAACATAAAAGGTATCTCAAGTGAGATACCCCTGCAGAGCTTGCTCTCATGCTGTTCTTTTATATTCATCCTACTTTCCACTTTCATATACTTAACTCCTTATTCTTGAACACAGCATTAATAATTGACTCGTTTTTGTTATTTTTTTGTTGATAATTAACTTGTCTAAGAAGAAACACTATTGAAACAGTTTTCAAAGTGTTAGTATTTCAGTCAGGTTATGTAGTCTGTTTACAGAGTTGATAAGCTGTCGTTTTCTTTTTGTAAAAATAATCAGTAGATGAAATAATTGGTTTTAAAACTATGTATAAACAGTAGCTCAAACAATAAAATCCAGGTTCTGATAGTTGTTAGACTTAAGAACACATGCTCCTAGTTACTGGTTTTCATGCAGAAACAGGCTGAGCTTGTATGACTTTTGTTGCCTTCAGTGGCAGGTATAGATTGTAGTAAACAGGGCTCAAAGGGTTTCTTCTGCTCTGTTCCCCTGCTCTAAGCCAGGATCAGACTTCATTATCTTTACTGCTGTTTTGTCAAAACTGTTTCTAAAACTCTCCAGTGAAGAAGAGACCATAGTATTGATACTGCAGTCACCTGTAACCTGCAGGTGTAAAACATTATCTCTCAGAGCCTGTTTTCTTCCATTTAGATATTAACCCCTAGAGTTCTTAAAGTACTAAAAGTTGAGATGTTCTTAAGCCATCTTTTTCCTCTGTCATTTTAAGATAATCTTCCCCTGACCTCCTTCCAAACATCTTGGAGAAATACGTTTATTAATTAATGTACTGCTGATCAGTGGGCTGATTGATGCTAAGTGTGTGGTTATTGCTAAATAGACTGTTACAATAAGCTGATCTGTAAGAAGCAATTGTGTAGGTAAGGTGGCGTCTTCATAGTTGTAGTTGGAAATGTTGCATAGGTACAAATATCTGAGAGGATCTGAAGGATTAAAAAACTTCAGATTGGTTTATTTTTATGGCAGATGTCTCACAAGGAAGGAAAACTGTTGCAAAGATAGTGTATCAATAAGGCATGTTTTGCTTTTAGCTGCCACTTGAAGAAAACAAATCCAAAACTTAGATCCACAGAATCTTGCTCTTTTTCTACCCAAACCCTGGAGAAGCTTTTTGGGATTCCTTAGATGAGTGTTAGCAGTAGAGGAACAGAGGCCACAACAGTCCTTCTTATTCTCCCTTAGCAGAAGAACCTTTTCTTCCATTGTTGCCTTAAACACCATGACACAAAAATCTTGATGCTTATTTAGCAAAAGTTAATCATTAGCGTACAATAAATAGGGAATAACTGTATTTGTCAGTCTGAGAGCAGAGGAGTCCATTGTCACTCCAGCTAAATAGTTTACATTGTACCAAAGAGCAGTTCAGCACTGTATCTTACAAGAAACTGGGCTCAGAGGTGTGAAGAGCCTTATTTTTAGCTGAGTTAACTCAGAATGGAAGTAAAACTAGGCCTTTAAAAATGTTAGCGTTATTGTGGTTAAATGTTTTATTGTGGCAAGTTATTACAAAACCCAGAAGGCAATATTCAGGAACTGTGTGTAAAACTCCCTCTCCAATCTACGTCTTTTTGACCATTGACACCTCTATACATTTAAATGGGGTATCGATATGCCACTTGGTTTCTTGATTAGTTCAGACTGACTTTTCATGAAATTCTTTGCAGCTGAAGGACCTGTATTTTGTTCTGGCCACGATTTAAAGGAATTGTCAAGTGAAGATGATGTGAAGCATCATTCCCAAGTATTTGCAGTATGTGCAGAGGTAAGCAGTTCTTCTTAAGCGCCACCCCCTTTTGCATGGTTTTAAGAGCAAGCAATGATACTGGTTTAAGTTAATGCCTGATCCTGGTGGAATTACATTTTCCCTGGATTTCTCCATGTGCAAATAAAAGTCCTAGAATGCCAATGTGCATGCCATGTGAAGGTTACCACTGAAGGCCCTTTGGTATAATACGTAGCAATCATCCTTGCAGCTTTGCCTGTATTTCATCTTGGTGTGCTGCCCACAAAGAGGTAAGCACAACTATGACTGAATGACAAGTTAGTGCCTTCATCAGAAAGGAGTCAATGTCCAATATTTTAGGAGCCAAGAGTTTAATATTAATGTTGCAGTTGCAGGGCAGAATACCAGTATGCTGTCAGTGGAAAACTGAGCCATACAGCTTTTCAGTCACAGAATAGGAAAGATCAGGCAAAAAGAAAAAGGCAAAAAAAAGGAAAAAAGAAACTTATTCCTTGTAGCATGAAATCAAGAGTTGCTAAATTTCTCACTTCAAGGACCAGAAGAATTTAAATTTTCCTGTATGTATCTCTAGTACTGGAGCTGTATATTCAGAATTAATGACAAGTATAGCAAGCTAGTCTTTCTTTTCACAAAAAGAAAGAGGAAAAAATAACAGAATATCTGTGTATAGAGTTAAAAGCATGTCTATCTTTCTTTCTGAAAATGGTGCCCTACTTACTGTATAGAAAGTTTAGTAAGGGAGCATTATTACAAACAAAAAATGGTGTACCAATTTCAGAGAAATATTCCTGAGACCATGAAATTCAAGATACGGCGTTATTCCAAATCAAACTGGATACAGTCCTGGACAGCCTGCTCTACCTGAGCAGGGTGGGTTGGACTTGATCTCAAAAGGTTACTGCCAACCTAAACAATTCTGTGAAACCACCAAAGCAAGTTCAGCAAGAAATATAAGAGATTAAATGACATTTTTATATTATCTGTTTTATGATGGTGATAGTGATAATGGT
This sequence comes from Anseranas semipalmata, assembly GCA_013399115.1. NCBI lineage: Eukaryota > Metazoa > Chordata > Aves > Anseriformes > Anseranatidae > Anseranas > Anseranas semipalmata. Next base: position 1,405,476 of record VXAA01000837.1, on the reverse strand, counting down.
ACTTCACACCTTCTACTTGAGTTCTTAAAGGGATTTAAGTTTCTTATAAAACACAACTCACTAGTATCCCCATATAGTCTTGCTGATAAACATTAACGGCACTTTATAAGCAAACAGAAATAGAGAAATAAATTTAGGTTTTATTTAGGATCCTAACTAGTATCTAAATTTTAGATATCATCTGTAATTGACTATAGAGAAGGGCACTTTGGGGGGCTTCCAGAAGGGGATCGTGTTTTTCTAAATTTTGGTACCTAAGTTGAGTGGATCCTACCCTAATGACATGCCTAGATCATGGACTAGGGGGGTCCAGAGCATTGGGCTGGTTTTCAGGAACTTTGGCTTCTGCATCTGTCTGTGACTGGTAACCTTGTGCAGGTCATTTCAGCTGCTACACCTCTGTTTCCCCATACATATAATAAAGCTAGCAATACTATATAATGCAGTATCTGAGAACTAAGTACTTTCCGCACAGGAGTTTGAGACAGCTAGGAACATCACTCCTCCAGAGGCTTTTCAAGTACAAAACCATACATCCCAGGCTTTTTTTCAGAGAAGCGTTTGACTTTGAATTTTTATAACCAGAAAGAATATTTTGTTTCTCTGCACACATGCACATATTGTTAGTCTTTTGTTGTCTGCTTCTCAAAATGCACTGAAAGTTTGTTTTTAAACAAAGAAAAAGTGAGACAAAGACTGATCAAATTCAAAACTGACTTTAGGTTACTTCAACTAAGCAACATAAAATTTGCTAGATTTCATCTACTAGAGAAATTGAAGTAGCAAATGAAAATTTGTTATCTTGCTACACTGTGCTAATGTGATAATTTTTAAAATCTAGATAATGACAGTAATCAGTTAAATAGCATTTTCTATCTGCAGGTATTAAAATTAGTCGAGTTTGATGATCCCTACTGTATTTAAGGAGAACCTGAGTTAGAAGAGCTAGACAAATTAGGCTGTCTTAGTTTCACCTATCTAAAGTTGGATGTCTCACCTCTGAAAACTATGAGAGTGTGAGTGAAGGCATGAGAGTGTTCACCCGTCCTAGGTCTAATGAAAGCAGGAAAAATTCTTTCTCAGAAGGTAAGTCTCTCCCTGGATTGCAGAGTAAGACTAGAAAGACATCCAGTTTTGAGTTGACTGTGTCTGGGTGAGATCAATCCAGGCTCAGGACCATGCAGAAACCAGCAATAGGCTGGTTCAGTTTCTTGTGACAGAGACTTTTATTAAGTCACTTTTTCATTACAGGGCTAATGAAGGTGGGGCTGGTATGTCTTGGATACACACCTTCCCACATCCAGGAGCACTGGGCCTCCAGTGCAGAGACATGCAAGCTTCATGCAGATCTAATGCAAGTGTTTCTGCCTTTATTTCTTGTGCTTTCCATTTCCCTGGAGTTAGCAGGACTAACTTATGCTACATAAACACAGCTGAGCAGCGACTGGAACAGCAGTGGCTTTGTGCATTAAAGCAGACTAAAGCAGGTTTTGCAGAGACAACTTAAAAAACTCCAGTCTATGAAACTGGAAGGTACACACAGTGACATCAGGCTTGTGAAACACGTGCAAGTTTTAGAACAGCCCTTCAGGGACTAACTGACCCCTTTCTTTTGTGCATACAGGTTATGACTTTAATCCAGAAGCTTCCAGTACCGGTGATTGCCAAAGTAAATGGCTTGGCTACAGCAGCAGGCTGTCAGCTAGTGGCAAGCTGTGACATTGCGGTGGCAAGTGAGAAATCTCGATTTGCTACTCCTGGAGTAAACATTGGATTGTTTTGCTCCACACCAGCTGTGGCCTTGGGCAGATCTCTTCCAAGAAAGGTAGGCTTCCTTCACAGGTACTCTTTGTAATTTTGCAATAAGTAGGTTCCCATGCTAGGAGTCTTAGTTCCCTTGCCTTAACTTCATCTTCCTCCAGTACAACATTCAAAATACTCCATTGCCAAAGATATCTTCATAACACTTTGGACTGGGGATAAAATAATAAAGGGATGACCTCTGTTTAGGGAAAGCAGCTTCCTACTGATCTGATTCCAACCAGCGGGAACTCATATTAGCAGCACACCAGCTCAGCGATCACTCTCCTTTCCAACAGACAGCTCTGTGCTTTAGCCAGTGATGTTTTCCCCCTGATGAGAAACCCCTGCAAGCTCAGGATATCAATCCCACTGAGGTATCAATTCTTGCCAGGCAGTGACATTTCACTACCAGCATGATCTGCCTGCGTTTAGATCAAGATGCTTTAAATAGCATCTAAAACCTTCCTGTACCTTCTTCCTGGTTTATTTCCTACTGATTGTTACTATACATTTCTTACTGCATAAGCAATAGTAGGATCTGTAAAGCCCCCATAACTGAGAAAAGAAATGTTAAGTTGTGATCCAGTTAGATTCATGTGGACAGTCTCTTCAAGCCCAGCAGGGTTCTGCTGAGATGTAAGGACAAGTCAAATTGCTGGATAAAACCTTCAACTTTAAATTTCCCATCTGTAAGGCCATCAAGTTCAAATACAGCTTGTGTGGGTTTCGTGTGTGTGTGTGTGCTATAATGTACAGTTATAACTGTTTCTAAACTAGTATTCATGATTTTTACAATTGCTGTTTTAAAATCTGTGGGACATGCTTCTCTCTGTGCCACTTTTCAATGCAGCAAGTGTTCCCTACAGTTCTCAGGATACTGATTTTACCTTTTATCAATTGAAATGTTGCCACTGTTTGTAGCTACCAAAGCAAAGATACTAATAAGGATAATCAGCTCTTATGATTCTGGGTATCAGTCAATTGCATGAAGAGCCATGGAAAAAAATTCTTATTGATAAATAACACTGAATAGTCAGTGAGTACTTGGGGGATATTTTAATTTGAAACTTCAAGTACAAGATGCTGAAAGCAACAGGAAACTGAAGTAGATGGAGCTGTAAGAAGGACAGATTTAAAAACACCCAAACCAAACTTAAACTAAGGTATTTTCAATAACTACACGTTGACATATTAGGTGTTTGTTTATTTATTATTCTATACTCAGCTTAAAATACCAAGTTCAGTTATTTCACTTTGTGGACCATCCACATTTCTGATTCCTACTGCAATCACAAGATTCTGGGCTTTTGGAAAAAAAGCAAACAAACAACAGGCATCAGTGTAGGACAGCTGCAGTCAGTGGGCAGGTTTGAAAAAAGGCCAGCTCTAGACCCACTCCTTCTCTTGAAATCTCGTAATATTTCCTTGGCAGTTTAAGAAGCCAGAAGATTTAAATCTTACATTTGCCAAAAGAGCAACTTGTACTTGAATGAGGAGACTGAAATTCCCCAGACAAACAAAAGCAATAGGGCAGTTGAATTGACTTAATCTGATATCTTTTCTTGTTCAGGTGGCATTAGAGATGCTTTTCACAGGCGAACCTCTTTCTGCCCACGAGGCGTTAATGCACGGGCTTGTCAGCAAGGTGGTACCAGAAGACAAGCTAGAAGAAGAGACCATGAGAATCTCTCAAAAGATATGCGAAAGCAGCAAATCCGTCCTGGCACTGGGGAAAGCCACTTTCTACAGACAGATGGCGCAGGACCTTGATACCGCTTACAAAATAACCTCTCAGGTCATGGTAGACAATCTGACTTTGAGGGACGGGCAGGAAGGTATTGAAGCCTTCATTCAGAAACGTAAGCCTGTCTGGTCACATTCTCAGGATGAAAAGAAATGAATACTGTTTCTAAGCTAAGCTTAGCTGTGCATCATGATTCTTCACACAGTTGCCTTTGGGAACTATATTTCTGTTCTTACTGAAAGTTAAATTTCTTATCGTACATATGCCAAAGCCACAATAAATTATTTCTAAGTATATATAATAAATTTTAAGAAAAATCAAACCTTTTTTTTTTTTTTTTTCAGCAATGAATCTCATCTGTTGTTTCTGAAGGAACTCTGTGCTACAGAAATCAGTTTGATATGTCCCAGATTATGTATGGAATCACAGGGACTGGGAGAGATCTCAGATCACCCTGCTTAGTACCTGTCTCCCTAGTTCTGAATGAGAATTTCCATTTGTTGTTATTAATAGAGAGTTAAAGGGTTTGGACACATTCCAGAGGTGACGGAGTACTTGTATACCAATGCTGTTCAGCATGTAACAGACAAAAACCTGTAGCTTTTACAGACAAAAAAAAAAAAAAAAAACAGGCAATTACAGACAAAAACCTGTAGCCCATTAATCGTTATGAATACACCTGCTTATGAACTGTGTGTATTATCACTGTCTCCCTCAGCAAATCCTGTTGTTTCACTATCAGTTCACATTAGCACTTGCCTGTTCCAGATCTAGAGGATTTTGCTGTTGTCTCCAGTGAGGCGAAGCCTGGCATGGGGTGTTTGGTTTCACAAAGGGCACGCTGCAAAAAACACTGCCTGCAGGCTTCAGCAGAGACTCTCACCTGGCAATGTTTTGACCCAGTCATAATTTTCAGGCTATATGTCTTATCACAGAGTCTTAGGCATGTAAGCCTGACTTTGTGCTCAGAGCTGATCTGTACCAACACTGGAACAGGTCAGCCTTGGACTTAAGGTCTCGAAAACCTCCAACAACAGGGATTCAACCGCTCTTCTGGGTAGTCTGTGCAATATTCCTGGTGAAAAAAAGAATCTTAACGTCCAGTCTGAGCCTCAAAGCAGCACTTTTTCAGCCATTGCCCCCTGTTGCATTATCTGACATTACTAAGAAAACTTTGGCTCCATCATCTTTGTGTGTCTCTTCAAGCAGTCACAGGCTGCACTTAGGTCACACTTAGACTCCTCTGTGCCAGACTAAACAAGTCCAGCTTCCTCAGCTCTCCTTGTAGGTTACATTCTGTAGGTAATCAGCTCTCCAGTGGACCATTTCCAGTTTCTCAACATCCCTTTTGCACTGGCTGTGCCAAAAGTGGACTGTATTCCAAACATGGCCTCACCGGTGCTGAGCAGACGGGAATAAAATATTCCTTCCATCTGCTGGGCCCTTTGAGCCAGTCAGTATTGCTCAGCATGCATTTTGTCTTATTTGTGATGAGAGCGCGCTGCTGGCTCATACTCGGCTGAGCATCCACTGTAAGCTGGGTTTCAGCAGGAGTGCTGCTCTGCCTGGATGCAGATGCATCCTACCTATAGCTACTAAAACTCCTACGTGGAAGTATGAATCAAGAAGGACATTATTAAGGTATGTTTGCTCCTCTGTCCTTGGTTCCCTGTCTGTACATGTGTCAGTTCATTTCTCAGTTTTCCTCTGGAGTGACGTACCCAGTAAAGTTCTGGGATGGTTCTTTCCAGGAGCTGATCCTCCTAGCAAGTATGGATGAGTCTACAGCAGCTTTGGCTACCTCTGACCTTCACAGTGCTCTGATACTATCCTCGTAAGCCTTGCCTACCCCTCGTAAGCATCCTCAGCATCATGCTAAAACACGTCCTGCTGGCAAGCCTGCCTGTTATTTCAGGCACTTTGAACTGAAAAACTGCCACAATGAAAAGTCAGCAATTTTGTCTTTGGGCCACAAAGTTGCCATGCGGAGCTAGAGGAAACCCAGGTCAAGTGCTATGCAATGTAGTTGTAGCCAGTCTGCTTCAGAATGACCTAAGCATGAGGGTCTTCTTGCAAAGGCTGTTTTTGGTATTGTCTCCTTGCCATGAGAAGTGGTCTGATAGTTCGGTCAGTCCGTCTCCCATACAGCAGCAATGGGCTATACTCCATCAGGTGCACTGCTGGGATCAATCCATGACACTTTGCTTCCTAAGTGAGAGTCAGATTCTGTTCTTCCTTATACCAGGGAACCATACCTGGATAGTTTGGAGCAAAAATCAACCTCTTTTCTAACTGGCCTACACATTTTTATTCAAATTAGTGATATAAATACTCATCATTTATGTGTATACAGCCCCACAAAGCACTTCTCTCTTCTGTCCACAATGCATAGTCATGATGAAAAGAAAGCAATTTCCAGTTCTGCTGCTATTTTTAACGTGAGAAATTTAAACTTCAATTCACCATTAAAAATAGTTTGTTTCTATAGGAACATGAAAAATGCAGATTGTTGGGAATAGTTGTTTTAAAAATATAAATTTCTATTGTAATCACTAAGAAATTTGAATATGTTTTATATAAACTCACAGTTTATATAGGTTAGAAAATGTTGTCCTGGTTTCGGCACCATAGTGTGGTGCTTTGCTGCCTGCTGTATTAAACCACAACAGTTAGGAGATAGAAGGGTTAAATCTGGAGCCCAATAACCTTCATCATGTCCTTTTTAATACAGTAAGATGCTGCACTTAGACTCTTCCCCCATGCTGCTCTAAAAGCATTAGGAAAGAGTAAATTGTTTTAAAAAATATTTATATTTAATGGCTATCTTGCAACTACTCAGCAAATCTCTACTGGCTCTTTTGTTCCAGGCTTTTAGGAATAAGTACATTATCTGATTTTTGCAGAATAGTGCTCTTCCAACTGAATGCAGTAATAAAATGGTTTCACTGGCCTTCTTAAAACATGAATGACAGTTTAGATGGGCACATTCTTTCAGATATTTAGAAATTCTCCTGCAATTGATCGCCATCTACACACGGCAGGGTTTGTTGTTACTGTTAATTCCTGGTTATAAGTTTTGAAGAAAATTCTGCATTTTTAAAGAATAAGTACTTTATTTGAAATAATTATACTGAAATGGAATTGAATCCGGTCATCTTGTTCCTGCACATAGATCTGTTGAATTTGAATGGCCTCATAAGAGCCTCGTGTTACAAAGAGGTATCCTCAGCGTTACTCGCTGTGAGCAGATTGTGTCATTAATGGAAGTGCTATGTAAAGTTAAGAACATGCATACTTTAACAAGACTAAATGGTGATGGGAGGAGAAGTTAACTATCAAAAATGGTGTACTGGTTGTTTATAGGATAGGCAGAGGGTAGCAGTGTTACCTTATCATTGGCTTTTCATGTAAAATACCAAACTCCCCAATGTCGCAAGTTCCTTCACAATTCAAATCCATGGAAGTTTAGGAGGCACAGTGCTGTAGCAGGCTGAGTGCTGATCCTTAAGAATACTGCTTTTCTAGGGTCATGGTCTTTTCCAGTCTAATTTACTGGTATATTATGAGATGTGACAAATGTTTGTGTTGTACTTTCCAATCTTTAAGAGAAATTTATAAGTACATTTTAACTCAGTTTCCACAGTATGTGTTTGTACTATTTCATGAAATAAAGTAATTATGTAACTAGTGATCATCAGTTCCAAAAATGGTAGGAAAATTTCCCTCTTGCTTGAACTGCTAGACAGAGAAGAGCTTCAGAAGGCTTTAGAACATTCCTGCACTGGCCCCTATGGATTGACAAAGCAACATCATTTTTCATTTCTGACTTGTGTGTAATTTTTTTTTTGCCCACATCTGCCTTTATTGTTTAATTTAACAGATTTACAGGCCATTCCTGGGAAACAGAACAGTTCCAGAATTGTTAATTAAGTTTCACAGCCAAGAAACAGCAAACCAAATGATAGATTGGGAGCCTTACCGCTGTGGCTATCTGCTGCCTAAGGGAGAGTTTGTCCTAAAATAGCAAGGAGTCTCTCCCTTGTCACCCATTCATTTTTATTAAAGAATCTGCTCTGCAGTGGTCTGCCAGGTAATTAGCCTAGTTTCAAGTGACCCTAATAGCATGTGGCATACACTCAGCCTTCTCTGTAACCTAAGTACAACTCCATCTGCGTAGAGCCTCTGGGATGCAGCTTATCACTGTAAATGACAGAAGGGTACGTTTTCTATTCACCTACACACGAGCAGCTAGAATGGAAATGTAGAGAAAATGGAAGCGAGGAATTGCCTGTATGAATGTAATGAACCATCCAGCCACTGACCTCAAAGTGTCAGTGAAGTAGAGGCCTTAGAAAAATGCCTTTCAGTCTTTACGTGGAAATTTTAGAAAAGATATATAGGCAAAATCTGGAGGACGTGTTCATATCATCACCTGTAACGTAACTTCAGTTTCCCCTCGTGACCAAGGCAGACAAGCCAGGGTGCAGAGACAGGTAGAGTAACACACAGCACGAGGTTGTTCCTAATTCATGGACTAGGCAATATTGTGCCTCATCGCATCACTTAGGGGATATATGCTGAAGATACAGTTAGACAGAGGTCGCAGGAGTTGGGCAAGGTATTTATAACTTTCACGTTCAAAGAGCCAAAGAATGGAATGGGAGACAGCATCATTTGGGGTTTTGCATAATCTCCGTGTGGTTTTCTTAAGGCAGCCCAACCCAGAATACAGCTGACTAAGAATTAGTTTGAAGTAATCTCCTGTAGCTGTGGAGGAGAGAGCTCGAAACCGTGTACAACAAGGGCACAAAAACCTGGATGACTAACTCACTGGCAGAATTCAGGATCGTAGTTTTTATGGTCCAGCTCATGGTTTCTGAGCATTTGGATGGCAACACTGTGTCCTACACAGAATTGCCGTTGGGTAATTCCTATATTGTGATTCCTGTACTACAGATGGGGAAATTGAGGCCAAACGTGCTCTGTTTGAGGTCTCACAGTAAGCCGGTGGCACTGTAACAATGGCATCCAGAATGTGAACACCTGCTCCTTGTACTTCTTCTGCAACAAAGGTTTCAGTAAAATCAGCAGAAATGCAGGATGGTCACGTGCCTGAAAAGCCTGCAAAGGCTTCTGAACAGGAATTATGAGCTACTGCATCAAAGGCCCCATGCTTGACATTTATTGGCTTTTTGATGAATGTTGGGGTAATTTTACTGTCAACAGTTTCTCATTAGGAGCCTGGCAGTGTTCTTTCTGACCATTATCTTGCTCAATATCACATTGGGTTGCTACAAAGAGCAGAGATTTTATGTAAAACCCATCTATCTCTGTAACTGCAAAATGTTCTAATAATTCTACATTAAAATAATTTCATGGCAATGCTGGCTGCCTCCTCTAAGCAATAAGGAGAATAGACAAATGGTTAGATTTCCATGAAGACCTAAAGCTATAGGACAAAACTCGTACTGCAATGAGTAGGATTCATTTTTCTTGATTTGAATGGCATTGCACCTAGATTATACTAATTCTGAATTTAGCCACTGAGTAGTGCGTCCCCATCCTGTTTTACGCATTTTTAAAGGAGATTCACAAAGGGTAAAAAAGCATTAGTGCTATACCTTTCTCACTCTCCATTGTATGATCTACTGTTTCCTGGCTGTTTGTTGTCAGTATTAGTTGTTTTTTGTCAATCCTATAGCTTTTATAAAAAGAAAGCAGTAGAACTGTACCCCTAATACCACTGTGTATTTAGAAAGGTGAAAATCATTCATGAACCAACTGTAGTAATTTTCATTCTACGACTTTTAAAATGTTAATACTAAATTTTTGGATTCTGAAGTTGTGATAATGGGAGCACCACAGGGCTACTTTTTTTTTTTTTTTTTTTTTTTTTTTTTTGATTATGGTTGTGATAGAGAAAAAATGGAAAACAAAACCAGATGATGAATAGCAAATTGAATATCTGCTATGAAAATTTAAGCCAGCTTCATGGGTTTTGGAATCCTGATTCATGACTGTTCTGCAGGGCCAGCAACACAGACACCTAGATATTTTAACACAGTTTTGTTGTAGCTACTCAGTAGAATAGACTCGACCTTTTCCTCCTTAGGTAGGACAGTGTTTTCAGGCTGTCTAAACTGAAACTTGTAATGCCTTGGAGTTAACTGAAAATAAGAAACATTCCCGTAGCCTAGGTCAAATCATAACCAAACTTTTTAAACTAACTCCCACAGCAGTGCAAGATAACCTGTTGGACTTAATATGGATACAGGTATTGATCTTTCACCAATTCTGCTGAAGGAAAGTCACCTCTGGAAAAGGCAGAACAGGTATGGATGGCAACATCTCAGACTATCTGCAACTTGGCTCATTAGAGCCATATGTCAGTGAGGTCTGATGTAATGGGTCATGTTTAAGAGAACGGAAGCTCCAGCCGTAGTCTGCTTTCTGAAGGAGTTTTTAAGGACAAATTAACTGCAATAGGAGAACGTTGACATTCAGGCTGCCTCAGCTGCTGATTACAGAGGAGGCGTTAGGTCTTCCAAAGTGGCACTCAGGTTTCGTTCCAGATCTGTCCTCCTATAAACAATTACAGTGGATGAAATCATTTTTGGAAAGATGAGTGATGTTTTCCTTGTCAACTCTCCCCCATCAACATCAAGGATAACGTGCTATATACCTGCCCCGGTCTTCTCCACTTCCTGGCCCAAAATCACTCTCAGTACAGACACTGAAAGATGCTTCTGGAAAGAAGCAATAAAGAATTGCTAAGAGATATACAGAACATGGGGGAAAGGAGAAAGCAAACGAATACATGAAATCATTCTCCTAATGCGGCCTTCAGTCTAGATATGAATATTTTGATTCTTATACCTGTTTAATGAAATATACCCTTCATGACATTAAAAAGTTTATCATCTATTGTTTAAGGAAGTCAAGCCTATAACAAAAGTCTATTCTGAGTATTAGGATACAGTATAAACATAGTCACGGCCAATATTTATGAGTTAGTCTCCCTCCCCTCTCAAGACCTCACTAGATGAGGTTAAAAACGTTTTTAAATGAGTGTGCTTTTTCTTGCTTTTTTGTTTTTGAGACCTTAGTGCAAAGTCAAAACAATTTTCCCGTTTTTGTTCTCTCCCTCTTTAGATGGGTAATTTTTTTAATGAATGCCGAGACTCATACAAGTACGCAAATCTGGAAAGCTTTACAAAATACCATGTATCGCAGTTCAACAACTGGTGACACTGCCACAAATACTGGAGTGGAGGAAATCATCAGGTTTTAATAGAAAAACTGTAAGAAATGGAAGATGTAACAGATGAAAGAGCAGGGTAATGAGAATTTGGTTCTCTGAAAGAAGGCCCTGCAGGAAATATTCTAAGGGGCAGGGAGGTGACTCTGGATTTTTATACCAAAGTGTTTATTCAGCTGGAAGGATATGGTTGGTAAAAAAAACAATTTTTCCAACTCAAGCAGTGGGCCAAGGCATGGACTGTATTCACAGCACAGCCTCAGTGTACTGGGACATGCTGCAGCAGCATGATCATCTGGACAGTAAAGTATTCGCCACATACTTCCTGCCCGTTCTCTTCTGTCTAGCACTAGCAGACTTTTCCAAGCTTCACTATGGATTCTTCCTAACGTGGAGAGTGCACAATGCAAAACATAATGTCATTAATACGTTAGACTGTGTTAATGACTAGGTGGATTTATCACCTTTACTTCCTGGTGAACATTATCTCCCACTTAACCTGCAGTACCTCCACAGGTACCTTCACAGTACCTTTCTTTTCCTGTCTCCACTTCCCTTTCCCAGAGGTTTTTCACAGAATCACAGAATCATTTAGGTTGGAAAAGACCTCCAAGATCATCCAGTCCAACCTGTATCTTCCTATTATGTTTTCCCTAGGTCCTAAAATTCTCTTTGTCCCACAGTCATCCTTCCCTTTAAACACAGGTGGTCCCTGCTACATTTCCCATTCAGTACTGCTTGTCCAGTTTTCTCACTGTGCTATTTCCATAGTATAACACTTCTCCAGACCACCAATGCAGAGGACTGGAAAACTAACCTAGTTTACCCCTTTTTCATTGGGACCAGCAAGAAATTCATGCAAGGACAATCAGCCCCTTTTTCATTGGCCTGATGTTACTATTAATTACTATTATTATTATATTATCATTACTGTTATTGCTATAACCTATATAACAGCACTACAGTTCAGAGATGGAAATTTTGATGTCTCCTCTCTATATTTGGGCTTGGAAACTGTGGTCTTAATTGCTAAAATCAGAAGCTTCTCCTGTTTGAGTTAGGGAGTAGGATTTGTCTGGCAGCAAGAGCAGACATCCTTTAATGTAGACTGTAAAAAAAAACAATGTACTTAGTATGGTAAAATGGATGTTGTGGAAGATAACAGTCCTCTTTGCGTGCTGTATGAGGATAGTCCTGTATGCTTTTAGTGGTTTTTCATGTCAGCATTTATTCAGAGTAGACAATCCAGTAATATTTCTATGGACAGCCTGAAACCTTTCTGAGGCGCTGGATGGCTGAAATACAACACCAATTTATTCACTTACCCACTCACAACTCCTAAAGAAGCAAAATCCAAAAAGTAATTTACCACAGCAAAAGTCCTGGTGAACAGCTCAGTAGCAATTCATAGGCTAAAGAAATCTTTTAAAAAAGCCCAAGATCTTTCTGCCCTGTTCATCACTACAACATTTAAATACATTTCTACAAGCCATTTGTTAGATAATTCTGAAGCATAAACAAAAGGAAAAAAATGTTTTTAAAGCCCTGGATAAGAACAAAAAAAAAGGATTCACTTCCTGGCTTTCTCACAAAACTCCAGCGTGACCTTGGGCAAGCTGATGCCCAAGAAATGTGACTGTCTAGTACAATCTCCTATTTATTGCTTCTTGGCCTGCTTACCCCAAACTGGTATTTGACTGAATTGCAACTTTGGTTGAGCTAAGGAAATATCTAACCTTGTGAAGAGAAAAAAGGAAAAAGAAAAAAGAAAAAGAGGAAAAAAAGAAAAAAAAAGAAAAAAGGGAAAACAAAACAAAAAAGAAAAACAGAAGAAAAAAGAGAAAAAGAAAAAAAGAAAAGAAAAAAAGAAGGATACCATCAGTGTGATCCATTCTCCTTGCAGTTAGAACTTGTAATTTATTTCTGCTTTGAATTCATCTGACTACAGCTTCCAGGCAGGGTAACAGAGCTTCCTCTTTTTGTGAGCTCAGCTGGATCTGTAATTATCTCAGCAACCTATATGTAAAATGGGGCTGATCATTCTTTTTTCCCTATCCTTCTTCTGTCTTGTTTCTGTAGACTGCAAGCTCTCCAGGGGAAAATTGGTTGTCACGATGTGTGCAGCCAGGGCCATGGCACAACTACCCAGATTGGGCTCATCTGTGACGAAGAATGAGTGATATGTTCCATTTAAGTTACAAAGTGCGAAGCCAACTACGAAACAATTAAAAACAAAACAAAACAAAACCTCTGTCCGAGAGAGGTTCCTTCAGTTCACTACAGATGAAAAATCTTTGCACATTAGCAGAAAACACTTTAAGTGATTGCACTATATAGCAAACGGTCAGCAGAGGGCAATAACAGCTCGTATCTGGAAGCAATTCCTGGTTATTGTGTTACCAGTTCTGCCGATGTTGTGTTTCTACCTGGCTGCTCCAGGGGAATGAGCCCTTGGTTCAATCACACAGCCCTCTGAGTAACACGCGTGAGAGAGAACTCCCAAAGTCCCGCAAACCATGGATCTAAATTCTCTTCTGTTCCACTTTCACTGCAGTCCCTGTCTTTGTACCCTCACCCATTACGCTGGAGGACCAGTTGTGATCCAGTAGTCAAGATGGGCTACTTGATACCAAATTCTCAGAAGATTTTTGGAAGCAAAAGGAGACCTTGTTCTGCTCTAACAAATACACCTGTGAGAAACAGCCTGGAGGAGAAGGCTCTGGGGAGACCTTATAGCAGCCTACCAGTACCTAAAGGGGGCCTACAAAAAAGCTGGACAGGGACTCTTTGTCAGGGAGTGTAGTAACAGAACAAGGAGTAATGTTTTTGAACTAAAAGAGGGGAGATTTAGATTAGATATTAGGAAGAAATTCTTCACTGTGAGGGTGGTGAGGCACTGGAACAGGCTGCCCAGAGAAGCTGTGGATGCCCCAACCCTGGAGGTGTTCAAGGCCAGGTTGGATGAGGCTTTGAGCAACCTGGTCTGGTGGGAGGTGTCCCTGCCCATGGCAGGGGGGTTGGAATTAGATGACCTTTAAGGTCTCTTCCAACCCAAACCATTCTGTGATTCTATGAAATACAGATGTGTTTGGGGCCCTGGACCATTCAGCAGAGCACAGTTTCAGAAGGTCTGACTGTTCTGGCTTTCTAGGGTGTTTTATTTCAGCTCCAAATGAGGTCCTGTAGATTGGTAGGAGGTTCTGGAGGGAACAAGCAAGGACTTGCAAAGACCTTCCAGAAGATTGGATCTGCAAGCCAGGCAGACGAGGTGAGCAGATTTTTAGTAATAGGTAGCAATCCAGACAATGGTTCTCCCAGCCAGAGTTCAGCCAGCCAGGTTCTCCTTCTCACCTCTTCCACCCTGCTTAACAGGTGACCTAAGGGACACACCATCCCTCCATGACTCAATTTCCCCACCTGTAAAGGAGGTTACAGAGTTGTCTGTGACACACTGAAAGCAGTGAATGATAAAAACTAATCAACTATGCTACTCACGGCTTGGTGATGAACTAATATGCTTGTCACACTGCTGGGCCAGTCTGCCAGGTAGAGACGAAAACTGCTGAAGGTGTCAGTCCAGATGGACTGTAAATGCCAAGGCACAGCAGGAACTGTTGAAAAGTAAAAATATTCTCTCAAGTCCTCTCCCAGCAGGAACAATATTCCAATTGTAATGCAAATATCCTGCCGAGTCGTTCCATCCCTCAGGGCTGGTGAACACTTTGCAAAGTCTGCAGTGGCAATCATTAGACTGTAGTAAATATTAAAGAATAGGAATGCCAAGTGTCTCTTTATCTGAGCTTCAGTTTATGTCTGGCTTTATGAAAAGCAAGAAAGCATGACCAACCATACTGATACCATTAATAATACTTGGAATTTCAGGGAACACTGGTTATCAGCATGAATTAACCAGTCCTCCCTCAATTCCCACACTGTAGGAGAAGGATGGGGAGCAATTACATTGTTCAAAGCCACCACAGAGGGAAGCCTGTAAATGCTTCAAGCACCAAAACCGTGAGTATATCAGGCCATGCTGAAACTACAGAGGAATTCAAACAAGCAATATTGAATGACCAGCTGTGGAATGCAGTGAACACAGCTAGGTCAACAAGCACACTGATAAGAGCAGGGCAACAAGCGGGGTCCAACCCAGCCTAAACCTCCAGGAGCCCGTGGCAATGGGGTAGAGGTTACGTCAGCTTTGTGCCAAGCAGCTTCTGGACAGTTCTCACCAGGAGACTGAGTGGAAGACGTAATTGAGATGCTGCTTCGTCACTTTTTTGCTGCCAAGACTCCACTCAGAGCAGAGTCATCTCTGCCAGTTATGATTCAATGCCTTTTCCACTAGACAACCTTCGGTCCTGTTGTACAATTGTGCTTCTGCCCAGCTGAGGCAGAGGTGATCTGTGCCCTCTTTCATTTTCCTCCCTGCCACTTTTGATCCTTCTCTGACTCAGTGTGGCAGCGTAAGCCAGGCAGAAACCATTTCAGACTGTGGTCATCTGTAACCACAGAAACTGAGCCACAGCCAGTAATAACACTAAAAGCAAGCAATTGAAACTTTGAAACAAAAAATAAATAAATAAAAAATTAAAACAGTTACATAAGAGTGATAAGCAGCTATAATAACCAGACCCGGCAAGATGGCATTTTAAGCCAAAAATGTGTTAAAGAAATATTTTTGCAACCTTTTTCAAAATCTTTTCTTCAAAGAAGGTAAAACGTTGGGGCTTTTTTGGAAACAGGTATGGAACATCTGTTTTTAGCAGATTGTTTTTTTCTTAAAAACTTTCATCTTTAAGGGTTTAAACAAAAGTGTATGCAAACATTCCCATACAGATGAAAAATACATTCTTTCATGCGGACAGAGAGTTCCTGTTACTGTGGTGGTTGTACAGAGGATACAAAAATAGCTGGTAGCAGAAGTATACATGGGACACCATTAAGAAATCAGGTGCTAATGAGACTGCTCAGGACTGATTCACAATGGGCCTGTGGCTATTCCATGACAGCCCTTGCAGGAGGTGTCTCTTGCAGCCGTGAGTCAGTGCGCTGCCTCCGTGCAGCTCCTTCTGCAGGAAACTCCCTACAGAAAAGCTGGCAGGTATGTCCTTAAAGGCAAAGCAAGTGTAACCAGCGTCTTCCTATGCTTTAGCTCTTCCAGATGCAAAAACAGATTACAGATGCAGCTTGGAGTGAGCACAGGTAAAAGCAGTATGAGGAGGCTCTGCACACTGGCACAGGCAAGAACCAGTCAGCACAGTAAAGGTACAAAAGATGGCTGTAAGGCAGTTTTGGTCCTGCTCGTCCTTGAATTGATGTTAGCTCTGACACTCTTGTGATCTTGAACATTCATGCCTGGAGGACTGAGTCGTCACTGCCTGAATTAAAATCTTGCCCTCAGCTACGCTCAGCAAGGTTAATGACTCTAATTTATTAAAAGGGGTATAATAGTTTGTTAAATGGTGTTGAAAATAGAAGATTCATGAAAACAAGTTACAAAGTGTCCGGACAAACAAAAGGTTTGCACTGTACTGCCTTTTAAATGGGACCAATCAGTCACTAGAAGTCATGCATTTGTCACCTCTTTTGGGCCAAGAACAATGCATAAACTATATACATGTGTATCTACCATATACATGCAAGTGCCCTATACCATACTGTTTGTCGATGCTCCTTTGGTTGGTTTCCTTCCCGTCATCTACACTCCATGGATTTCCCAAGAACAGCACATACAGCAGAGTCTGCACAGAAAGCAACAAGTGAACTAGCTGTAACTTACCCCTCTCTTTGCCATTTTCCTCTAGAAATGTGATTTCAATGAAGAAGCATTCTTCCTTGTGAGAACTAGCAAAATATTCATAGCCATGACCTCCCAAGAGGCAGGGCTGGCAAGAGAGGAAGGGATTAGTGCACAGGTGACCTCACCTGTTCTTTGTACTAATCTTATTCACAAAACACTTTTATAGCTATTAAAGCAAAACTCTGTATTAAAGACTGGTAATGTTACTTCGGTATTTAGCAAGAGACCCTACATTGCTGAAAATCAAGAAATCAAATAATTTTCTTCTGTTCCCAGAGTCATATTCTTTCAGTAACCTATTGCAAATCTCCTGATATCTGGTGTCTGGAGTTTAGATGCCTGGCCAAAAATGGAATCCAAACCCAGAGTTAATTGTCTAAGTTCCTTCTACAGGTCATAAAGAGAAATAAATGCTTCAAAAGAGTGATCTAAAACACCTGAAATGCTGGGGGGTGCGCAGAGGTGCCTAGCAGTAGCCAATAGGGAAATGAAGTCTCAGGTGACCTTGGGATTTGAAATTTGACACTTTAACCTGAGCATAGGGATATTTTCGAGAGTAGAACAGTACTACTGCTTTCTTCTGAAAACCCATAAAAGATTTTAAAATACACTTTTTTAAATGTTATTTTGGAATGTCTCTCCCATTCCAGTTTTAGAGGTTCAAATCATAGCAGTGTCCTGACTTTAGGAACTGAGCTGTTAGGGCCTGATCAGTTACTAATGGTAAAACCACCTCTTCCATCTGTCTTTGCACAGCAACAAGGGGAAGAGGGGGAAAAAAAAAAAAAAAAAAAAGCAGTAACAAATGTGCTTTCTTTCCTCACCTTTAAGGGCAAGATTTCCCTTTTACGGGGAGATCTCTCACATTATTTACTATCAGAGCCAGATATCCTTAATGGTACCTTCTTTTACCAAGAGAACAAATTATTCTGTAAAAAAGCCAGTTCTTTGCTCATTGCCACTGCCAGCTGCATGCAACTTCAAAATTACAAAGCACTCACTTAGATGAAGTGAATACTTCATTAAACAATTAAGCAATAAGGCAGAACAAAGGCTGTGGTTTCCAGGCCTTCTTCTATAATTGTATCCTACAGCATTAGGAGAACCAATGCTTGAGCATAGGGTTGCAATTTAGGCTAGGATTATCCTCTAATAGCCTTGTCCCATGGTATTAGAGGATTGCCACGATGGGGAATTTTTTTATCTGTTGATGGTAATGTAAAATACATGATTTGTCCTTGAAGGTCTAGAGGTGAGCATTTCCATTCCTCATTCCTCCTTTCATCTTGCTGTAACATCTTGATTACAAGCTTTTACCTGTGCTCTCACTTTCTGAACCATGAAGGTTATCAGCCTGATTTCGGTGAAGGTACAGTATATCGAAACCCAGTTCATAAGTAAATATTACCAAGTGTCCCCAGCCACATTTTGGACACTTTGAGCCTGAGTTACACAGAGGGAAAATCTGTAAGCCATGATGTTGAACAAGGTTAAGTTTGTGCTCAAATTTTCTGTTCACCTCATAGAGCATGTGCAACTAGTGAACTTTCAGATCAAACAGACGGGCACCTACAGAGATAAGGCAGAGGCACGTTTAGATGGCTGATAAGTAGAGATGGTTTGGATTGCAGAAGAAATGTAAATGTCTAAAGTCCATCTACATTCTGCTGCAGAGATCTAAACCCTTTTCTTGATCTCTTAAAGGCCTGATTCAGCTCCTAATGAAATTACCAGGATTTGCTCCACTGATTTAAAGTTGACTCTGGACAGAGCCCACAGCCCTACCAAAACGCCTGGACAGAATCCCTTTTCAGAACAGCCCGGAGAACAACGGCAAGCCCTTCCCTCAAACACAAGGAATCCCATCATGCTGTCCTTCTCCCTGAACCACTCAGTTCTGCTGAAACAGAAAATACAGCTCACTGTGTGACAGGACACTCTGTCCTTGGGAACTGGAATTAAGATCGTCCAGCCTCATGTTATGGGCCAATGGAGGGCCATTAGAAGAATTAACTTTCGGTCTGAACAGGAATCAAACCAGAAATCTAAGAAAATAAATAAATAATTTTAGAAATTTATTTCGGAGTATACTTTATGCTCTTGTAGAATAAATCATTTCATATATTTCTTCAATTATATCTGCATTCCTCCCCTTTGGAAATAATATGATTAATATTAAACTCAGTTCAGTGGCATATTCTTCCATTCCCCACAGGAAAGTAAGTCGCATCCATTTCCAACATGCTGACTCTGGAAAATAACTAGTTGTCTATACTCATTGGGATGTATGGGAGAACAAACTATCATAAAATGTCAGAAGACATATTTTTTAAATAGCAGAAGTCAAAGAACAGCTGTTAGGTATACTTTTCTAACAGCATTAATGCTATAGGAGCCTGCTAAAATTGGGCCACTTTGAACTAGATACTGCAAAACCAGTAGAAGGCTGTTCCCACTCCTATCTCAACTGGTAAACCATGGGAAAAAGGAAGTATTTGCTCAAAGAGTAGGATCTGCTGAAGGGAAAGATTAAGAACTAGATCCAATAAAGGATTTAGGTGCCTAAATTAGAATTTAAGTGCAACTGAGGTACTGAATTCCAAAAATACACCCCAGCTCCCCTTTCTCCCCCCTCCCACTGAACTACAAACAAACCCCAAGGATGGCACATCTCACTGGGTAACTGCTTCCTCTGTAGACTTCTCCTCATACCTGCAAATCTTGTCTCACCAGTGAGGTGCACTAACATCAAAAGCAAGGTAAGGAAAGAAATTAAGTCCTACTTACTAGTGTGCCTATCAGATTGGGCTCGATGTACCTGGAGCCAGCAGCACGGAAGAGGGACAAGAAGGAAACGGCTTGATGGAGACAGAAGGCAGTCGGAAGCCAAAAAGGCAGTACAGGTAGCTCTGGAGAAAGACAGTGGGTCAAGAAGCGATGGTGGAGTGGAGGTGACATGGAGGAGGCAGAAGGAATGGCCTGTGGACAGTGACACAGCCTCAGCAACACAAGAAAGGAATAAGGTTCTGAAGAGAGAAGGAGGCAGGGGTGCATCTGGGGATCCAGAAGACAAAAAGACAGTGAAGCTTGGCTGGAGAGAAGCAAAGCTCTCGATGCCTCCAGTTCTGCTTCTGTGCAGGTACAGAATGGCACTGGTCACTGCAGCTTCAGGGCTATTTCCCAATTAAGCTAGAGCATCCCTCAGAAATCGGGTACTCTTCTGGCTTAATCCCAAATAGGACTAACTGCTAAATGTGTTCCTAGAGAACGCCTAATAAATGGCAACTGCCTCTGCTCTCCACAGATCCCATCTTGGCCATTTTTTACAGCTAGTCAAGGTATCTCAAATGCTTGTCTAGGAAGCATCAGTCTAGGAGGCTCCGTTATCCCTTAACCTTCAGACAGTTCAAACTCATCTCTCACTTTCCACACACATACCCTGATCACCTGGGGAAGGAATGTGAGTTGCTCTCTGCAGCTCAGAGAAGGATGAGATTTTAGACCATCCATCCTTTGAGAAAGTTAATGCTTTTAGAACTTTTGAAGTCTGGGTCTCCATTTTTGGAGTTCCACATTCCTGTCCCCATGGCAGAGGATCTGGTTTCAGAGGTTGCTATTTGTCTTCCTCAACCTGAAATTCTTCTTTTGTCCCATGTCTCTAAAGCAAATGCAAAATTATCTCGGTTAAAAAAGAAAAATTATTACCCCCCCCAAAAAAAGCTTGTTCTAATCTGGATCACTACCCAGACCTGACCAACAGCACCACACAAGACATTGAATTGGCATAACTGAAGCAGCAGTGACATCTGGGCTGGGATGTCAGTCTGCTGCTGAGTCACAGACAAATCCCAAAATTTATCACTGTAAATGTATCTTACTGTTTGGATTTCATCCTGGCAGCTGGGCACTGAAAAGGAAGGTGTGCTGGGCACCAAGTCCTTCATTGGTGCTAGCTAGGAGTGCCTTGCCAAAAAAAAAAGGACATGGACAATCATTAGGAAAAGTTGTATAAAGAGGTGTTAAGCATATCTCATGTGGGATTGTAAACATGAATAACAGTGAATGTAAACCAGCTGGTATTTGTGTCGTTACTTTGTACAATAAGCCACGATCTTGTCCTGAGGTTTCTAATTGCCAATCTGTACAAATAAGAAATCACAATATCACATTTACCACAACAGAAGCTCAACTACAAAGACCATAAAAGTAACTCAAACTTCACTTTGGCTAAACTCGGTTTCTTTCGTGGTTATCTCGTATCCTAGTACACATTTATTCCCTATTTTGTCTGTTTGTTGCCTTGTGGTCAAAATTTAAATTACCAGCTTTCTAAAGCAGGGATGCTTTTGACTTGATATACTCTGCCTAGCATAAGGGGACCCTGAATTTTAACTGTGGAGCTTTCTAAGTCTACTTAAATTTGAATAAATAACAAATAGCTTTCCATCTTTTTACATTTTCTTTCTGACTGCTCATTTCTACCAATTGCTTTTGAAATCCAGGTCATGTGTAGAGAAAGAAAGCCCCAAGATGAAAACTATTTGTGAAGAAAGTCCAAAACAGGTGAATAAGATTCTCTTTGACCACAGTTCCTTAGTTCAGTGTGTCTGGTCTCAGCTATTTGCAGTAATAAATATAACAAAGCACATTCTGTGTGAGAAAAAAACTTGAATTTTGGTCTGTAACACAAGGAAAAGGAGTCTGTTTGCCAAGAGGAGTTTTGCAAACATGGGCTTGATCCAGTGGCTCTCGTTCTGGCAATAGTTCCAGATGGGCTGCAGAATGGGCTTCTCATACCTCGGACAGTTCTGACTCTGGCAGTTGGGTATGCTGTGCTGTTGATGCTGGAATAAGATAGAATTTAGAAATGCACATAAAATACTGTCTTGCTTTATTAAGTAGCAACCAGAAATGTCAGTAGCACATGTTAATTAATGATTAATGTTTGAGGAAGGAGATGCATACTTGACATATTTTTAAACTGGTATAACAAGTTTCCATACTGCAGAGGAGGGAAGTTCTCTATAATACACAGTAATAGGCTGCGTACTTGGAACTGCGCACCATAAATTTCCCCACCTTCAGGACAGAATGTGTCAACACACAGCTGCTCTCTAAAATAAAGTTAGTGCCAGGATTAGTAGTCAATAACGCTGAAGAACGAGGAAAGAAGAAAAAACATACGAGTGATGATCAAAAGGACAAAAAACTCTTTCAGACACACCTGGGGTAGAAAAATGTAGACAGAGCACATTTTTAATGTGAGGCTAGACCTGCTATCACAAGCTGCTGAGGGTAAATCAAGAAATAAAGAAAATAATACTGTGGAACTGACAAAGCTCTGGGAGTAGGTGATCTTCCTCAAGGTGATCTCCTACTCAGCAAGGAGAGCTTTAGCTCAGGCAGGGTGATTTAGCATATACTTACACATAATGCTGTAAGAATAACACATTGACGTTATCTAACATCCCACATTGATGAATCGTAAAGCACTTTGCATCTGCTTATTGATGTTCCCACACAGGAAATCAGTAAAGTACATGCTTGCATTTAAGTACCTTCTTCAATTAAATGTGTTTCCCAAACAAAGATGTTTTCCTTAACTAGGGTCTCCATGCTATATGGAGTAGACACCACTCCCACATCGCTCCTTGACAAAACGAAGCACCTTCCTCTCCTGTCCTGTTGTGTAACAAATGTTGCAGGGGATAGTCATAGCCTATGATCCTACACCAAGTCATTAGCAGAACCAAGAATAAAAGATAGAGCTGGGATTCATCTGACCTAATATTAGCAATCTATAAAGCAGCCCTCCGGTCAAGAGAGACACATAGTAGTTTGGTCAAGCTTTGCTACTCTACATCCATTGGAGACATTTCCTCACAATGTGATTTGTCCAACCTATCTTAGGCCAGTGGAGACACCCTATCTCTCTTGACTGTAGAAAGAACAAACAGTTTAGATTAGATGCCAACTTCAAAATAACCAAAATTATGGAAGATAAATCTCTTTTGGGGATCCCAGCCACCTGCTGTTCTCCTGAACACCACTCCTGTGGCCCTGGACTGGCCACTGTCTCATCATTTCCCAGCCCATGCTGACCTGAATTACATAGCTCCCCCAGTTCTGTCACACCACTTATTTTGGGTAGGGTCACCTCTTTTTGAAACGTCTCCTTCTTCCATACTTAAAAGTACTTTCTGCTCTAGAAATAATTCTGCCACCACAGCATGGGCAAGAAATAATGATTTTTTAAGAGCTGTTCAAAGTCCCTCTCTGATAGTGGCTTGAAATTTTTACAGTGGTGTGGAATGTGAATCGAATTGTTAATCTGATGGCTGTCATGGCCTTGCACAATGACTACTTTCTATAAATACCAGCCAGTATGATGATGTATTAGTAATAAGAGTACAAATAGACAGAATTTGTTATTGAGCTGTTATGGGTGGCACTGTTTAACACTGTACACAAAACCCTTTTCTTTCCTCGTTCAGGACAGAGGCTCAGGAAAGTAGTGTGCAGCCAGCTGAGGAGGCAGGGGGTCAGGCCAGTAACTTTTGACCGTTTTCACCTCTTTTACCCTTAAAATTTCTCAGTAGTTCAGCAGAAGGGCAGCCCCACAGACACGAAGTCGCTAAGAACTGAGTTCCTTCCCCACT
Source organism: Anseranas semipalmata (assembly GCA_013399115.1). NCBI lineage: Eukaryota > Metazoa > Chordata > Aves > Anseriformes > Anseranatidae > Anseranas > Anseranas semipalmata. Next base: position 1,382,209 of record VXAA01000837.1, on the reverse strand, counting down.
CCTCCTACAATCCCTAGTACTGAGGGAAAAGTAGCTGAAGAGCCCCAGGAACCCTCCAGCAGATCTCAAGGGAACACAAAATACCCCTTGGAACCACAGGCGCATAGGCTGGGCGGGAATTTACCTCAGGGATTTCAGGCGAAGCTGGCGCCCTCGCCCACCGCCGGCGGTCATGGCGGCCCCAGGGTGCGCCCCTGCTCGCCTCCCTCCCAGCCCTCCCAGACCCCAGTTTACTGCAGCCTGCCGCACTTGGCCGTGTGGGAGGGAGGAGTATCGGCTTTATGCCCTGCCCAGCGGGCCTAGGACAAAGGCTGGTGGTGCTAGTGCTACTGCCACCGCCGCAGCCGTCCCGCCCGAGCTAGGCGGAGCCGGGACGGAGCGCCGCTCCCCACACGGGACGAGCCGCCCCACCCTGGCCCGGCGCAGCGCCTGTCGCTTTAACCGCCCGCCGTGGGTGTTGGCCGGGCGCAGTGCGCATGAGTTTGGTGTGGGCTGCTCAGTGGAGTCCGCGCTGGGCTTGAGACGCTGCTCTGGGCACCTGCTGTCTGTCCTTCGTCCGTTGTCCTTCCCGCGCCCCGCTTTGTCCCCCGCTGCCCCAGCCAGGAGAGGCGTGGACTTCTACTCGCAGCAGGTGAGAGCGGGCTCCCCCTCAGCGGGCTCCCCCTCAGCGGGCTCCCCCTCAGCGGGCTCCCGGGCGCTTCGGCTGAGGGGATCTTCCCTTCCCCACACTCCCCTCAGCTGTCCGGAGGCTGCGAGCCGCCTGTGGGGCTCGCCGGGCGCTTCGGCTACCGAGGCGGATTCCTTCGCTTTGGGGAGCTCCGGGACTCGGGTGTTTTTGCGCGCCTCCCAGGCGAAGCGCCTGCAGTGGGTTTCCCCCGGGGACGGCTGCGTTACTCGAGTCCCCGGGCGGCTCCAGTGAGGGCGGCGGGAGGTGCCGCCAGCCCGGCTCTGGTGCCCGGCAGCTGGGGCTGGCGATGAGGGGATGAGCTCCGCTCAGCTTTGGCTGTCCCGGCTTGGTCTTCCTCAGCCTTTCTCTCCCTTCGGGGAGAAGCCGCAGAGCCTTTCCTCGTGCTTGTCAGCCCTCGATAGGAGTAATTCAGGGTTGGTCTTACTATTAATGGAATATTTCTTTCCTCGCGCCAGTTGTTGCGGTTCCAGAAGCAATAGTTGGGACGGTGGCTGCTCAGCTCGGGTTTTTGCCCCATTGTTTTCTAAACTTCCTCGAGGCAGGTTGGTGTGACGCACTGAAACCTGCCAAATGCGCGTCTGCTCTCCGGTTTCCAGCAGCGAACCGGTGTGTAATGTTATCGGCGAGGAAAGAGGCTACAGAGCGCAGGGGAGCCGCTTCTGGACTCGATGTAGTTCTGTGTACAAAGGAGGGGAGGAAAAAAACTTTCAGCAAACCACTCTGCTACCTTACGCGAGGCTTAATTTCCCACTATTGAGCTTTATTAAGGGTTATTTTTCCATCTTCCTTGGATATTTCTTCCCCATCATATTCTGTTTAAAAACAATTTGCTACTGTATGTGATAATAGGCAACTTCAAAAAAAAAAAAAAAAAAAACGGGGGGGAAAGAGTTTGTAAAAGGTTTCATACCAGTGCATTATTAGATGATGGATGTGTGGTATTACTGACTAAGGGTGGTGGTAAAGAACTGCTTTTTTCCTCTGCATTGCTTCCTGACTCTCCACAATTTAATTTTACCATTGGGAAAAGTGTTGGCTTAAACAGTAGCAGATTCTAGCTCAAAATATTTTTCCCACCCTCTGTCAGGTGCCTGTTCCATCTGGAGATGGTAAGTGTGAGATGGCTGGTGCTTCTTAAGATTGTAATCTTAGGTAGTTCAGGCAAGGTTTAGTGTGTGTAAGAAACCACAGCCTTTAAAACGCTCTCTGGATTTTCAGCAATCGAGGCTCTTGAGGGCATGTTTCCTGAACAGTTTTTGGTTTAGGATGGCACCCAGAGGAGGTAGCTGAAAATGAAGCTCTGTTGTGCTTGGTCCTGTTTGTGGGTGTAGCAAGAGATGATGCCTACTGTAAGAAGTATGCAGATGAAACAAACAAGAAATTTAGAGGGAGGCTGTCTATTTTTTTTTTTTAATTGCAAGGATTTTAAACTATAACAATGAAATATCAGGCATGTAACAATTGTTTTCTTTCCCCGTTCCTTTTATGAAGGGAATAGAAGGAAGAACTTTTCCAGACTTATGCTTTAGGGTTTGGAAAAAGCTTTTGCAATTTCTGGCTTAGGCTAATAAAAAGGTATTATTTTAAGACTCTCCTACAGGTCCTCGACTCATGCAGCATTGCAGATGTACTTCACTGTACAACTACCATTGCACAGAATAATGATTGTGGGGTTTTTCCTTCCTTTGCAATGATTATCCCTGTATAAGGGGAGAGCTGACGTTTAAGCAGTAAAGAAAAGCATTGATCACTCATATCTCAAAGAAATGAAGATACTAATTATTTCTCAGAAATGGAATAGATTTTTTCCAGCTGTGTCTTTCTCATTGAGGATTTGCTTAGAGTTCTTACAACAGAGAGTGAATGAATAAAATGAAGTCTTGTGATGAAGTACTGATAATGTCTGAAATGGGGAAGGAACGGGGAGCTGCTATGTTACATCTCTCTACTTTGAGAATAGTAAAACTCTTCTCCCCCTGTTGGTCATAGTTGCTTTTTCCTTGTTTATATGCATGCCTCTGCGAGAAATATTAACCCAGAAAGTTGGCGGAGGGGCTTGCTGGTTGCATGTAGGAACTGGAACAACTTAACTCCTTAGCAGTTGACAAGTCACAGGCTGACTGACCTTCTAAAATACCGGGGCATGAAAATAAACGATGATACAAACGTGGCTTTCAAAGCCAGCCAGACAGGCTGTGTCAAATACTGTTACCACCCCTCCCTTTCTTTAATTAAAAAATAAAAGCAAGGAATTTTAATTTCCAGTGTCACTAACTGCTTAAAGATCTCCCTCTCAATTAGGTATGTATTGATAATTCCTGTACCAATGAATGTACAGGGCAAGAATTTACTGCTCTGTTTTGCCAGTGCTCTTTTCAGCTCAGTTTGCCTTGGGCAGACAGACCTTTATGTACTTGCATAGGAATGAAATGTGCACTAAATCAGCTCCTTTTTAAAATAAACGTCTCTGTTTTGTGCTTCAGATGTCTTCTGCCCTCCTCCCAACCCAATATCATCATATCGGTCACAGACAAATACAAGAAAGCAACTTAAAATCCCATTGCGAGACGTGACACAGAAGTGCTGGGGCTGAAAATTATTTTGTCCTCTTAAATACTTTGTAAGACAGGATTTGGTTCACCTTTGCTATGACTGTAGCAGTCATTACATAATGGAGCCCTAAACCCAGTGATGCTACACTTGTAACAAGACAGAAGTTGACTAATTACAGAGGAGTCTGTGCCCAAAATTGTTTATGTAGATTTCATGTTTCCAAAATGTTGGCTGTCATAGATAGCACCACCCTGATTTAACAGGGGAGATTTAAAGCAAGTAATTTTAAAAGAATTGGATGCTTTCTTTGCTGAAGTTTGCATAAGCCCATTTGAAGTCAGACGAGACCTCAACCATCACCTCGATGTGTTTAAAGCCCCGGGTAATATTGCACTAGAGAGCCATGGGTATCGTATATAGTTTTGCCACTAAGCAGATACTGATCATCAAATCTCAACCACAGACTACCAGCGAGAGCCTTATCCTCGTGTAAGATGTTAATCTAAGGAAAAGTAACTACATGTTGCTGACCAGAGCTTTATTTTTAGTTGGGGAGGGGTTGAGAGCACTTCAGGGATCTCACTCTGGTGGTTTAACCCGCAATGGTATATACAAGCCCTTGCCACTGGCTGCCTTGCCTTTAAGCAACAGGATTCAGCTGAAGCTGCTGTTGATGTAGCGTACTGGGAACAAAGTTTACTCGCAAAGATGCGTAAGAATCTGCTTTACAGTTTTCTCCCAGATAAATTCTGTCTTCAGGCTGGATGAATGTGCATAGCACTGTCAGATCCTGTAGTGATGTTCCACTGTCTGTTTTAAAAGAAGGGGTGTTTCCCAAACAGTAGACAGAGAATGAGATGATGATCTAGGCTTTTTCAGAAGGTTTCTTGTCTCACTTTGGCTTAGTTGTCTTCAGCAGGTAACAAAGTTTCAAAAGTATAATATCTCACTAAAAACTAAAAAGGCTGTTCTTGAATATCAGGGAAGACCAGTTAAGAATGAAGGATAACATTGAACCTTCTCTTTCTGGTAACTTGAGGCTTGGATTAACGTGGTCAAAGGTGTGACCTCATGCATTGAATTTTCCAAATCATGTTTTGTTCAGAAATAGTGTTATAATTGAATTATTGCTTAGGAGCTGATGAAGATGTTTGTGATCATTTCATGTAAAGTGGGTTGCTACATTTAATTGGAGATCTGATTTGGTGAACTGTTTAAGTGCATGATGAAATAGTCAGCGGGATTTAAGTTTTCTGACTTGGTGCCTTGCCCATCTAGTTCTTTCAAAACCTGTGTACACAGGATTAATTATTTCACTGTTGGCAGCTCTCGCAAATTCTAGCGCAAGTTGTATGAATGACATCCAGTGTGCTTCTTGAGGTTCCAGCTTCCAGATTTGGAAGACTGAGAGAATCTTTGTTTTTAGTTTTAAAACTAACGGATTTTGCAGCTCAGTGCCGTGGAGAAGAAAGTTGGAAAGTTTTTTTTATGAATGTGCTGTAGAAACACAGAAAGCAGAAAGTTTCAAACAGAATATTGGGGTTACTTGCATTGAAATCCCTTGAATTCTGGGAGCGTCACGTGGCTGTTAGCACTGTCATTACTCCGGTGGTAGTTGCGTGCTTTTTTCAGGCTGCACTACCATGAGAGCACCCGGAGTTCCCAGTTTGCTCAACGTTGTTCAAATTTATTTGACATCTCCTCTGAAAATATTAATTAGAACTGATAGACAAGTTAAGTGTCTTTAAAAGTGTTTTTTCTCTCCTTCTTGTTTAGAGGACCATACTGTCAAAAATTTGTGGGTAGGGTGTATCTTTTTTTTTTAATGCTCAGCATTTCTGTTTGGCCAGCTGTGCTATGATCCCAGTCCCTCTCTAAACAAGGGCAGGAAACATTAGTGGATGTTAAGTAGCTGTAACTCTGTTTTGGACAGCCAGAACTTTTTGTGTGCAGATGAGGAGTGTGCATAATAAGCATCTGTGCTTATGATATGGAGAAAAAATCTGAATTTAACTGTGTTGGCCAGTTTTGGTTGACCTTAGTTCCTAAACACTAGCCTTGTTGGTTGTTACTTCAGTTTTGTGGGCTTTTTCTATGAGAACAGCTTTTAAATTTACTGGCTAGGGCTTTTCTGTGCTAGCAAAAAGGGCTGAGCAATACCTCAGGCCATCCTGCGTGCTCCTGGTTAGCCAACTTGCCTGTGATGTTTGTCCCTGTAGGCAGTACTGTCACTTAGTCTGTTCCTCCACTCAGAAAGGTTAAAATTCACTGCACATCACAAGAGTAGGAAATAGATAACCTCTAAAGCTCAAGAATTTGCTCTCTATTTCAGATAGTGAAGAGAACTCTGTTCATAAGGAGGGAATACGTCTACCGTACTGGATCAGCCAATTTTGGGCAGTCTGTAACAACAGTGGCACAATGAAGACGTGTCGTGGGCCAGTCTGTTTTGTTTAGCTGCGATCTCGTACAGCTGGCTCGAAGGTATGTTGCAGGAGCACTTAATACAATGAAAAATTCATCAGGTGGTTGGACACGGATACCTGCCGTGTTTTTGGAAGTCCCTGACCACAACTTGAAGGAGACTGAATGAATTCCTACTCTGCTTGCCTTGTTTTATATACACTTGGCATCTGGTAGCTGTTCTCAGAGGTAATAGTGATTCAGAGTCTCTGGTCTGCCCCTGTACCATTATTTTTTTATGAAACCCATCCCACAGTGACTCTGAATGACCTCAGAGTACTTTCAGGTGGTTTTGTAGATGCATAACTTTCAGCTCAAGCACTGCCACTTAGTAAAGACTGACAGCGTGTACACAGCTAAGTGTGCCTGTCGGTTCGTCTGCGTACAGCTGACGGATGAAACAAACCTTGAAGTTCACTGGCCAGTTCTTGTTTCACTGTGAAATAACCGTTCAAAATCAGGCAAGTGTGGGTGGTGCTTGGAGTCTAGGCTTAGAAATCTGGCTTTAGAAACTGTTCTCACAAAGTGTGTTCTAGAAATTGTATGTACAGCAAAGGGAGGAAAAGACTGATATTGTGCTCTCTTAAAAATGTATGAGAACTTCCTAAAATTGTTGACTCTACTTACCTTAAATGTATTGTGCAGTAAATAGGATGATGATGTCTGCTTGCTGGCTTTCAGCTCCTGGCTTATATAGCGTCTGACTTTTGGCCTCTTGGTGTTTTCTATTTTTTGTGGAATTGATCTCTTGCTTATTAAGCTAGGCTTCAAACAGGATTATTAATAAACAGTTTTTTCAATCTCCTACTAAAGAAACAGTCTCTTCTACATACAAGAACTGAGCTTCAGTCAGAAGTTATCATAGTCAATAAAACTAAAAAATAAAAAAAAATCCTTTTTTTAAAGGACAGACAGTACCTTATCTCTGATGGCAACATAATACAGTCTTTCTGAACCGTGTACCTCTGTCAAAGCAAAATTAAATCTTCGGAGGTAAAATTCAATGTTAACTTCAGAATGTTTCAATTTCTTCCTCCTAGCCTCTGCCAGACATGCCTGATGTGTGAATTGTGTTCTTCTAAATATCTTGTGAAAGCTAGTTCTGGTGCAACTGAGAAGTGATCACTTCCACCGATAGAATCACAGCTGCCCTAAGATGCCTTGTGTTTTAATATTTGGGATTTTCTCACAAAGCTGTACTGCTCCTGTAACATTTCTGTACTTCTGTATCATGATCTGATTATTTGATTTTTAATCCATAATCGTACAGGTACACACCTCTCTAAAACAAAACAACAAAAACACACTCTAATATGTTGAATAGAGTAAGAAACAAATCCTGTTGTGAGCAACTTTCATTTTTAATGCATTTCTGAAGGTCAGAAGGAACAGCATCTGTCATCCTGCTGTTTCTCACTTGCTCCGATGCTGGTTACTGTATTTTTTGAACCCTTGCTGGTTACCTTGGCAATCCCACTGAAACAGGCTATGGGGTCTCCTTGAAGTTCATTAGATTCTTGGCTATTTCTATCCTAAATCCATGAAGTCTTTCACCTAAGAGGGGACATGGAAAGGGTGAAGTTTCCTGTGTTAGCTGTGGTTAGGAAGGGAATTTGCGTGTAAAACATGCTGCGTGTATTGCAGCAGTACACGTCAGCTGTGGCTGCACTAGGCATTGTACAAATAGGTAGGAGTAGCTTTTCCCTTAAAGCATAACAGCATAAAGGGGAGAAGAAATAATGTCTGTGAAGGGTTTATGATCTTAATGACTTCTAATGTGTTAAAGGTGATGTGAAAGACTGAAGAATGGAGTGGTTTTTTGTTTGTTTTCCATCACCCCCTTTCTGCAGGCTCGCAGCTCAGGAGCAAATAGACTTCTCTGAAATGAGTGAAACCTCCAAAGAAGGCACGGCTTACAACACGGAGGCAGAACCAATACTGTAATAATGCTCGCTACTTGATCTTGTGTGGGAGGCTCTCTTAACCAGTTGCAGTCACTGCCTTTATTCATTGTTCAGGAGCTTTGTGAAACATCAGAGCCTGACCTCTAAAATGAATAACAGGAGCTTGCTGGAAGCAGAGTTACTTGTTGGTATTTGGAACTCGTGGCTCTGACATTTGTTACTACTGAATCTGAGCATTTCTGTTGCACTGGACACAGCCTGCTGGGAAGCTCGGACCTGGTTTTGCTAAGGTTTTGCTGTTGGAGGAAGCAGAACAGTACTCCTAAATACTTCTTTTTCCACAAAGCTGGCTAGTTGGTTTCTTGGTAACTTGGATTAGTATCTTCACTAGGTTAGTTTTTAAATTTCAGTCTTGGCTATGGTATCTACAGCAGTCTGGGGCAGCGAGCTATGACCTCTTCTGGTAATATAGTCTATAAAAAGTTTACAAAGAGTTTTGAGTGTAACTCCAGAAATCTAGATGTCTACAATGCATCACTGAGGGACTGAATGAATGTGGCATGTCCAGCTTATATTGGGACACCAAGATAAAAACTCATGCTGATGAGGAATAATACCTTACGTTGAATGTCAGTAGGAGTACTTGTCTCCTACTGGTCCCTGCTGGGAAAAAATACTCTTTTTTTTATCCAAACATCACCTTGAAAGTCACGGGATGAAATATAAAGTCAGTGGGAGTTTTCTGCGAATTTCAGAGGGGTCAAGTGCCTTCTAGAAGTTGTGTGTATATTTTTCTTCTGTGTGCTGCAGGGTTTATGTCGTAGATGGAGCTTCTTTGCAGGATGTGTTCTGGATTTAGGCTGTTCTTGTCTGGTTTAGCTTTCTGCAGTGTGACTCTTTGGTATGTGGCAGCCAGAGGTACAGCGCATGTACACCTGTCCTGTGTGGTTCTGAAAACCACGACCCAGAGCATGTTCCTACTTCTTGGTATCACTAAAGGCCGTTATCTCGAGGATGCATTGTGACTATCTATAGCTAATGCTATTAATAGAGGAAAGGAAGAATGTTCTTTTTTTGTGTAAAAGCAAGGTTAAATCTCATCCTTTTTTATGAACATCAGGTCTGCCAATTATCAGATACTTGTATTGTGGAAACCCAGTGCTCTGTTTACTTGGCTTGTGCTTCTGAGCCTTGCTGGACTGCAGCCTAGCTACATTGTGTGGGAGTCTTCCCACAGGACACGTGTTGGTGCTGTAGCAGAGGAGGGAGCGCTCATACGTACCTCTGGTAATGTCACAGCTCTCCCCTGGGAGGAAACGATCAGCGGGATGGAATTGTTGCTCAGTATTGGCAGATGCTATCTCACTGCCATGAAACGCTAATCAGCTTACCAGGAGGCTCTGGTTTCTCAGCTCGGAGCTGACAGGGGTGGGGAGGAAGGAGAAGCAATCCAATTGAATTGGAAATGCAGACTTGACTTTGCTTCTCGTGTCACCTCCTGAGCCATACTGAAGGGAGAAGCACTTGGGAAGCAGGACCATCGCATTTCACTTGTACGGTGTCAGGGTAATGGTATCCGGTTGCCAACTGGCTGCATGTAATGTGGTACCTCGGAACCAGTTGTTTTGAGGAGTGTGTCACTGCTATTTCCTAGTCACCAGCAGGGATGGGCTCGTAAAGAGCGAGGCAATTCTCTCCTCAGAACAACGCGATTTCTTGTTGTGAAGGATGGTTTTAGCATATAGGAGAGAGATGAGCTGGGTTCTGCTTTCTTTCCTTCCCCCTGTTTGTGCTATTCGTGCAAAAGGATGACTTTTGTCTTTGTGCTACTTTGAAAACTGAAGGAAGAAGTTCTGCTGGAGTGTTCTGGGAGGTGATAATTCAGAGAGGTATTACAGAACAGAGCTCGAGGATGGTTTAAAGAGCAGGGGGCTTTTGCTCCAGTGAGTGCTGGTGCATGTGTCTGTTCCAGTAAGCATCTTGCAAATGTGCAAGCACCGGTTCTTCATGGCTGAGTGAAATAAAAGCTCTGTGAGCTTTAAAATGCAATTTTGCTTTGTAATATGGTGGTGTAAAAATGGCACTACGTTTTCTTCATAGATCTTTAATCAGAAGTAGTCAGCATAAAGAAGCTTGAGTAACAATTGAGTTAACTTCAACAGTGTTAGGAAATAAGCTGGGTTCTGTTTCTCATATAAATACTGTCTGATAAATTATTGTTTAAAAGCTTATCAAAGATGACGTTTGACCTGGGTCTGTTGGTCTCAACCTGTGGGATTTTATTACTGATAACGATGCGTCATAATGGAAAACAAACCGAATCTGTAGGACAGGTATGTGTGTAGGGTCTGTGGTGGTAAATGTGGATATCTGGTTAGGAAGCACACAGGATGGGATACAGAACCCTGCTCTGTCAGACTGTTTAAAAAAAAAAAAAAAAAAGTCTTATTCTAAAAAACTGACTTTAAAAAAGATGACCATAGGTGGTAGATGTGTTCCAGAGCATTAAAGATATGCCTTATATTAACTTGTGTAGGATCTTCTTACTACTTCTTTTCCCTTAAAACCAGGTTTAAATATAACACACTATTCTCTTTTTTCAGAAATGAACACTGCTAACAACCCCACGTAACATGCTGATGGCATCCTGTGCTGCATTGGGATCAATAAGCCAAGAGGGTGTGATGCCTAGGAATCTCCTCTCAGATTTTCCTGAAGCGACATCCAAAATCTCTCCAAAGCACACACTTGGGAGCATGGAGAGGGGTGCCAGCGTGGAGAATCGTGGCAACCAAGCTAGGTGCAAAAATCTTGCCATGGTAAGTGCTTAATAAGCCTCATGCTTAGTGATACAAATTACATGAGTAGCTTTGTTCACATCACAGGATTTTATTTTTATTTTTTTAAGCATTGATCTTTGCGAGTTCTAATACCAAATGGTTGGTTGTGGTCTTGGTTGTTAACGAGCTTGAAGGTTAGAAATAAGTATTCTGATCTGGTACAACAGCTTGTTATTCTGGTCTGATTGTCTCAGAGGGCCTGGAGAGTGCTTTTATCTGGCTGTTCCTTCCAGGGAACTGGGAACAGCATTTAGGAGTATGCATTACGCTGGATAACTTGGTTCCACTACCTGTGTGTGGTGCACAGGTCGGTGTGTATCTCTACCCTTGCTTTAAGTAGCTTGTAAAGGAACCTGAGGATTGGTTTGATAGGCTGTTTCTTGCTTAAGTTCTTTGTTGATACTAATGAATGAAGGTCTGAGCTTATTCCACCTTCATATAATTAGGTGAGTAACAGATACGTCACCATAAACAAAGCTGTCTTCGCATTAGTGAATACGAGTGTGTGGCCATTTAAATAGTATGTGAGTAATTGAGGGAGTAGGATGCACTTCTGCATTTTTCTAATTAGCAGGATGATTCAGGCAATGAACTCATCAGGATGGTTTGTACTGTGACATGCTAAGCCTAGAAAGCAGGTATGATTCCTTGTGTATTTTTTTTTTTTGATTATCGCAACCATTTGGAAAGCATCCATTTTTAATTGAGGACAGAGCACTCTGGTAAACATGCTTTCCCTAAATGGGAATCTAAATCTGTCTTGCATTAAACATGAGATTAAGCTTTCCTCTGCCCTCCCTACTAGCTTCCTTTTAGTGAAGTAGCTTGTAGTTGGGAAAGAGTAAGTGGTGAAAATACGTTGGCAAGCTGATACCTGTATTTTTTCCTATATAATTCAGAAATGCTGTTTCGTGCTACTTCATGAGCTTTTTGGCAACTGGAGGTAATTCTAAAGATGTTCCTTCTTGGTTGTGTCGAACAAAAATACCACAAATTAGTTAATATTCTGCTGTATCCTTCAGCTTGTATTGCTAGTTAAAAGACAAAACAAATAGTACTAAATTAGTCCCTTAACTGTTTCTGATCTGCTCTAGAAAAAAGAAGGGTCAGGGCAAGGGAGGTTGAGGCAAGAGCCAAATACACCATTTGATCTTGGATATTAAGAATATATTGTTTATTTTATGGAAACTGATTGGATCTTAGGGAATCACAGTGGGAGTTGCACTTTAATAAAGAATTACAAGTTAATTTTATGCAATAGATTGACTCCATTTTTTTCCAGTGTCTCACCTAGTAGCCAGTCATGTGTCCAGGGGCTTTATTCTTGGCTGTGGTAGCAGGCATAAGACTGGTCATTTGAAAAAGTCAGTATTGAATAAGGAGGCTATATATAAACCAGTATGTTTGTGCAGTCTCATCCTGAGTGTGCTGTGTCAGGAAATGACATAGATTACCTTAATCTAACTAGATCTCGCCATGTGATAACCCATATGATGATGCATCAGCTAGAATTAGAATCCCTTCCTAGTCTGTAATGGAGTAATTTATAGGAAGAGTAAAAACTGGCGGCAGGTTTAGGCAATTCCCATCAGAGTAATGCATCTGCTGAAGAAGTTCCTAAAGCCTGAATGCCTTTACTTTGTCTTGTATGAGCTTGTGCGTGAAGAAAGTGAAGCTTATACCAGAAGTTTAATTCTGGTGCCAGAGAGATCCTTCTGTGACGTTGGTAGAAATTCCTCCAGCAGTGCAGCGGGTGGCACGGCCGATGAGGCTGATGACTAGCATGTGTGGAAGACCAGAGTGGGGCATGGATATTCTTCACCACTTGGAGAGGGGAGGGAGTAGCCCTCTCTTAGGTTTCTTTGGATGTAGAAAACAGTTCATTGCCCACGTTTCAGTAAAAGTAGTGAGATATGCCTTTACTGAGAGGAGGATGTCGGGAGCAATAATCTCAGTTTCTGAGGTTGAGAAGGGGTCTGTGAACTGAATGTGAAGGGAATTCTGCTAGTTGTAATGCAGTAACTAGGACTCAGGTCTTTAGTGCTGCTCAGATCTTCCTTTTTTTGTGATCTGATGTAAGAAAACAGTATTGTTCTACTGTCTGATACCTTGTGTCTGTTCATCACTGAAACAGGCTTTAGAAATACTCAGGATAAAGAGTAGTATTCTTCAGATATTTCTTTTTCTGTATTCTTGTGTAACTGTGCATTAAAAGCGGGATTTTTACGGTCCACTAAGCAGATCAGGGAATTCATAAAAGGAAAAAATAGTTGCTGGAACATATTCCAAGAGACCTTACCTTCTTCCTTCTGTAGCTTTGCTCTAAAGGTTCAGAAGGGACAGAACTTTTGATAGCCTAGTGGGAAGGAGGGGATACGTAACTTTGTGTAGATAAATAAATAATTTCTTATTGGACCAATCTTGAGAAAGGAAGGGAGGGTCAGATTTCCAGGCACACCGGACATTTCTTAGCTCTGAAAAGGAAGCAGCTACAGACTTCTTTGACTCTTCATTTGTCTCTTTCCTGGATCAGTTCAGCTAGGGACACAACACAGAAGTTTAGGGTTGACTTTGAATTCTTCTAATGGCCTTGCAAAAAATTGTAGTGTTGTTTTTATGACGGGGTTGTACTGCTGCAGGTTTCTTCGTACTTGATTACGAAAAAGATGCTCTTAAGCTTCCCACTGTCAAACTACATTCGTCACTAAATATAACCTTTGTATTGCATCCGTGGAATTCAAACAAACCTAGGGATGTGATAACAAAGACACACACTTGGACTAGCTTTAGCCTGTGCTGACAGCTTAGGGCTGGTTTGGCTGAGTGTTGGCTGTTCTTGCATGCTGCGTGTCAGCTCTGGCATTACTTGTTGGGGAGCTAGTTATTGGTTTAGGAATGGCTCGGAGATGGACATGAAATTTCCATGTGCCAAAATGTGCTTAAAACAAAATTAAGTCAGTGTGACTCCTACCAGTCAGCTGTTGTTACCTGAGTTTCATTTTGCTAGATTTCTCGGCTTCTTGTCTATTTAATGGTACATTTAATTAATCTTTGACAATTGCAGTCCTTAAAGAAAAATATTTTTTTGAATGGAAAACAAGGTGTTGGTGTCTGTTCTGTCTTGATTGCAGTAGACTTTTCTGTCTAAATCATAGATGTTCAGGTCTGGATTTATGCTGTCAAATTTATCACAGCAGCTGAAGACAAGTATAAAAGCATGCATTTAGATGGGCAGAATGTTTGCCTTGTTATTTTCATCTAATCACCATCTAATCATCTATCGCCTAAACCTGTTTCCTACCCCCAACTTTTCTCTGCATCTTACAGCTGTAAAAGCTCTTATATGTGAGGACATGAATTCACAGGTATATTCTGGCCTCTTCCTAATGAGGGTGGTGTTATCCTTGGCAAAGGGATGAGAGGGGTGTACCTCCTGGATGCGTGGAATCGGTTGCAGTACCCCAGAGGGAGGGTGAACAAACACACTGTTCTGCTTGGCAATTCTAAATGTCATAAGCCATTCTCGAATGACATTCTCTGATATGTGATGTAAGAATTAACTTGCAGTGAAATACAGTTGCAGCAATTTAAGGACAGTTACTCTGGGGATAAAACTAGGTCTTAGCTTTTTTTTGTTGTTGTTGTTATAATTTGTCATGTCTTAGATCAGGTGTGTACAGGCTGACTTCTTAAAGACAAACCCTTTTCACTGCTTCACTCCTGCAATTGTTCTGTGTATCTATTCTCAGCCATGAGCAACTGCTTTAGCTTCTAGGTGTGAATTACGTGCTAGGACAATAGTATCACCTGCTGAGATCATACCAGAAGGTGTTGGGTGTTCTTTAAGTGACCTGTGCTGGCTTGGAACTGCACTAGTAATGATCTGTATGGGTGTCCTGGATGTGTTGATATGATTTCAGTACCTTTTGGATCTGAACATGTCTTACTGGGTGCTAGGCTTGAGGGTTAGTGGGTTCCTTGTTACTCTCAATGGACCATGCTGTGCTTTTTTTAGTTTTCACCTTTGTTTCAGACGGATCCCTGGTTAATGCCACAGTTAATAACTGCTGTTTTGGGGCGGTGGTGACCTCTGGAATTTGATCAAGTGACTATTTCTTCTGGTCACTAATCAAGTGGCTTAAATTGGCAGGTGGTCATAATTCTTAAAGATATCTTACTCTTTGTTATTTCTTTGAACAAGCTTCCTCCGTGGCTCTAACAAGATTTGATACCCAGTCATTGAAGATAATTTGTCACCACAAATGCCTTGTATCGTACAGGTGACACTTTGAACGTTGGTTATGCAGATAAGAAGTATCTTGTGAGCGATATGAGCTGCTTCAGTATCTCGTTTCACACACACCAGTCATTTAACTTGGGGCTGACCTGGTCATTTCATAGTTATGTCTCCTAGAGCCTACAAATTACTTGCTATGACCTTAACCTTTTTGGATCCATACAGATAATTGAAATGCAACAGACTCAGCAGACTTGGTTTTAGAAGCGTGCCTTGTTGCTGCCTCTGCCCCAGCCTCTCTGAAGAGGTCCTGGGACTCCAGCGTGGCTTTAGGAGTTCCTGGAAGAAGACGGATTCTGTCTGGTTCCCCATCCCCCACAGCTGCATTTGGGTGGGTGGTGCTTTCAGGACCCATAAACTGCATCATTCTGCTCCAAAGCAGAATCTAGTAGGTGGTAATTATTCCAGCAGGTGAGTAGCTCTGCTCTTTAACCCTCACTGATAGGCATTCCTGAACTTCCAGGGCAGTTCTTCTTGTGCTCTGTTATTTTTTCATTCAATGAATACTTGAATTCAAGTTTCTGAAATGTGAGAACTGATTTCCACATGTCTTGCCTTCAGTGGACATAGAGAAGATTTGTTGTAATGAGACTGGTGGTCAGTTTTTTACACGCTGAAATACATACACCCATTCTTCAGTGTTTTAAAACCTAACGCGCTCCATTCTTCCACCCTTCCTGTGCAGCGATGCTTTCAGCACTCCAGGCCTTGTTCTGGACCCAGTCCAGCTTGGCTGCATCCTTCTGAAAGTTCAGTGAGTGGATCTGAACTCTGTGTTCTGAGTGAGGCGTGCTGTTATTTCATCACCATGGTTAATACATCCCAGGATGACACTCGCATACCTGAACAGCACTTTTTTTTCTTTACAGCACTCAAGCTGACCTGCAGGTCTTTCTGTCTTATATTGCCACTTGTTCATCACTCTGTGTTTGTGGCTTTTTTTTCCCAATTGAAATTCATCTTGTGGAGTACCAGCACGCTCGTATGGCTCCTGAAGGTCTTATTCTGTCCTGCCCAGTTCTTGCAGCTACATCTTCTAGCACAAGGCATCAACAGATGCCAAGTTAATTGTCTTCTGTTAGTGAAGTATCAGATAACAGAAGCATAGAGATAAATCCGCTCAGGACTTGTCTTGTTTCACTATCCAGTTTGGGATATATCATGCTACTTCTCAAAAATAACAATCTCTCCCCTGCCCCCCAGTTACATAGGCACCTCCCAGTAATTTCATCTAGGCGTAGATTCCTTACTCATCTGGTGGTGTATTTCTCTGGGACTGTCATAAAGCCTTCAAATCCATGTGTATTGCATCTTGTGCTTATACCCATTGGCCAAGTCAATAACCCTCTCAGGAGAAATTAGATTGGTGTCAAATGATTTGATTTTTTTTTGGAGGAAAAAAAAAAATACTGTTAGTGGCTTTAGCCTGAAAGTTCTTCCAAACTTTCTCAATGTTGTTCTAAAACAGAAATTGAAGGGAAGAAGAAATTATAAGTTGATCAACCTACCTTTGATAACCAGAGAGGTGCCTTCAAAGTTTAAGTAGATATGGCATTGCTTTAGCCTGCTGTTTTAAAAGTAGGTTAGGTCTAATTTAGTCAGCTCGTGATTTTAGTTCATCTAGCTTATTTTTGTAATACTTCTAGATCATTTGTTTCCTCATCTACAACCTATTGATTATAATGCTTTGCTAACTATGACGAGGCACACAGGTACAATTACGTTAACAAACTGAAGAAAACAACGTTCAATATTATAGTCCTCTTCACCAAATGAAATGGTATTATCAGAATCATCAGATAGTGGCTTGTAAAGGAAGTGCTTTTTGACACAGCGCACAATTAAGCTGTGGAACTCATTGCCACAGAATGCTGCGAATGCCAGCCATTTAAATGAGCTGACACAATGAGGTGAATTCATGCTAGAAAGGCTTATTATGGGCTAGTAAGTACATAGATGCGGATGCAACTGGGAAGTCCTTAAGCTGTGTGTTGGTGGAAACTGGGAGGATGTAGGGAAGAAAAAGCATAAATCCATCCAACGTACAGCAGTGCTGTTCTCCTTACCCTGTCCCCCTGTCCTGTGCGTCAGTCAGTGGTGGCTGGAGGCAGGCTGCTGAGCCAAATGGACTGGTTGGTCTGATCCTGCGTGGTAGCTCTTGTTCTTACCTGTAATTCACTTGC
The DNA here is from genome assembly GCA_013399115.1 of Anseranas semipalmata. NCBI lineage: Eukaryota > Metazoa > Chordata > Aves > Anseriformes > Anseranatidae > Anseranas > Anseranas semipalmata. Next base: position 1,365,281 of record VXAA01000837.1, on the reverse strand, counting down.
TTCCAGCTTAAGCACTGGAGCTGTACAACCCCTTCTGTTTCCCCTTTCTATAAATAGACCAGAAGTAATTTCCTTTTTCTTCTGCACTGAAGCTTTTGTACCTGTTCCATACTGTTCCTGCGCACAGGGTTGTCTTATGTTCCCCCATTCCTTTTTACGAGGCTGCCGTGTTATTAGCAGGCTGGGGCTGAAGTGGTGCTGCACTGGTCTGTTCCTACACACCACAATAGCTTGCTCCCTTCGTGTTTCCTGAGAAGCATCCAGTCACTTCTCTCCCATGGAACTGTGCCTGTTAATTCTTTGCCACTGTGAAGTGACTGATGATGAGTCGGTTGAATCCAGTGTTGTGGTATTTTGCTGGTCGAAATGTAACTGTTTGATGTGGGTAATTCTATTTGGTTCTCTAACAGTCTTCAGAATAATGAATATTTTTTTTTAACCGTTGCAGATGTCTTGGGATTTTCCCCTCTGTTTGGTTTCTGTCAAAGCTGTGCTAGCGTTAGGATCCTGGGTCTGGATGTGATCTTAAGAATTTCCTCAGATGCACGTGGAAAACTGTTCTGGGCTGTAACGTGGGTTTCATTCTGCTCCATCATCCTTTCTTCAAGGGCCAGTAGATACAACCAGCTCAGCTGTGCTAAAAGGCAGTTCAGTTATGAATGAACTTCAAATTAATTGATTGTGACCATCAGGCAGCTTCAGGAGCTCCTCACTCTTCCTCCCCAAAGGAGCATTGGGGCTGAACTGCCTCTTACTCAACAAAACCCAGTGTGGCAGAGACAGCAAGTTGTACCACGTGCCTTGATATGAGCAGCAGAATCGGTGTTCTGAAGCTTTCTGTGGCCCTTTGATATGAAGTGACTCTTTTGGACAGGTAGGAAGGCGATCTTTTCTATGAAACGGAGCAGGGGGGGAGGAAAAAAAAGGAGCCATTCTTCTCAACAGTCTTTATTGTTTGGCATAAGTAGGAAATGTTTGGCTGTACTCTAAAATATTAATGCCAGCTGAGCATACTTAGCTATTTCAGCTGTTTGTATCCCAAATTTCTTCTGTTCAAGCAGTCCTAATTCCCAGCTAAGGCACAATTCTCAGGTTTCAAATGGTGGCTGTCTTTCGACAGTAGCTTTTAAAGTGGGTAGTGTTGTGTGTGTGTGTGAGGTTTGTTTTTGGGAGGTATGTTTATTGAGTAGGGAGTTGGTGGAAAGAATGAGGGAACAGCTTGAATAACTGAAGAGATTCTGCTTTGACTGTTTAAAAACCCAGGTTCAAGGAGAAATGAGGCCTGGAAAGCCATCTCAGAATATGAACTGCTCTGATTAGTTCATTTTCCACATATTTCAAGTGTTTGAAATAGACTCGGTAACCTTAGCTATAACTGGCACCACTTAACCACAACAAAATTCCTCACATCTTTCTGGAAGCTCTGCTGTAAGTAACCCAAGTGGGCACTCTGTAATACACCGTTCTTCTCAGACCAGTGACGGAATAACACGCTGCTTTACAGCTGAGCTCCTTTGGTTCGACCAGCTTGAGTTGAGTAAGTTTATCTTCATGGTGCTCGTTTGTCTAAAGTGGGATTAGTGCCCTGTCTCTGGAACTGAAACGTGCCTTGCCTGGGGGAGGTACCAACCAGGCTGGATGCCTTGCGTCCCGGTGCGGTGACCTGCCATCATGCTGCCCGTTCTCTACAGCTGCTGTCTTCTCTTGCTTTCTGAGATGTGACGTTGGTCATCTGGAAAGGAAACTGCACGAGGAAGGAGACCAAAGTGCTGAGATGAGGTTGTCCTTTCAAATCTTGGTATGCCGTTTACTACAGATGTATTTGTAAAGGGATGGTTACTCATTTCTGATCCTTCACGTAAAAGGGAAGCTGCTCCTTCCAGCAGGGATGGTAACCTTGGCAGAGCTCTGACCATCCTCCTACAAATCCTACCTGCCGTGGAAAAGCGTTCAGTCTTGCAGCACAGAACTGTGATGGCAGGAAGGGCTTCTGACAGTCTTTGCTTCAATTCACTTGCCACTTTGCTCAGCTCAACCAGATGAGTTAAGCCCATGTGGGAGCAGTTCTTTTAAAAGAACACTTACTTCTGTGCCGTAGCACTGCACTCTGCATCTGCTGCCACCACGAACCTCTTAAACAAAAACCCCTTTCTTTGCCTGCGGAAGCCTGGTTCTTGCAGTGAGCTCGCCTGTAACAAAAGCTTCCTGGAGTCCTGTTCAGCTGGAGCTGGGACCTACCTAACAACAGCTCTTTTCCTGTCATTCTCTCGCTTACTAGACATAGCAGCCGTATGAGTATTTGGGTGGGGAAGGAAGGAGATTGCAACATCCATTAAGGGGGAAAAAAAAAAGAAGGCTTGTCTGTCTCTCACTTCTCAAGTGCAGCTGTAAAACTTTCCTTGGACTTTGAAAACTGAGCTTTGCCATGCGGTGGGTGCGAGCTGTGGAATACGTCAGCCTTGGAAGTTAGGGCTTTAAATAGGCAATTGCAAATGGCATCCAACTTCAAGCTTTTGTAGCGGTTTTGCTGGAATAAGTTACATATTCTGACAGTGCATTTTGGATGGCAAGATTAAAATACAAGTATCCACGCCTCTGTATTTGTCTCCCAGCCACCAAACCGTGTTCACCCTGAAGACGATAAATGTGAATCTCTAGAAATGAAGTTGCAGCATGAGGCTCTTGTTGAAACCAACTTTGTATTTCCCTGCAAGCTGTTTTAACAGAAAACTGCCAGCTGTGACTGAAGACTGCAGCGTTCACATGATTGCAGCCACAAATTAGCAAACCTGTCCTGAGGTGCGTGAGAACTGAGAGGCTGCGTGATTGTCTTCCATATTTCATTCATTTATCTACGGGGAAAATGCTCCCCTGGCCGCAAAGGAGAAGGCAACCAAGAGCCCTAAAGCACTTATTTTTTTCCTCATCTGCAGTGTTCTAAGTGCTTAGGAACTAATTGCCACTTGGTACAATGCAGTACTTCATAGTTCTTAATCTGTAGGCATTAGTTTTTCTATGGAGGTACGTTGTTCCCATTTTTAACGTCAGGGATGTGGATAAAAGCTTTGTTTGCGTTAGGAGTTCAGTTAACAGGTAGAGCTACACAGCTTTTTTTTTTCTATTCTAATATAAGATGATCTGAACACGCACAGTTTAAAGCAAGTTGTGCTGCCCTTGCAAGAGCACATCTACCTCTTCAATATTTGCAATGTCTTTAGGTATGTATCTAAAGGTCCCTGCATTGAAGTAGCCTTGTTATATGACCACATCTCCTTGGAGAAGCTGACCACAGAGATGAGAACATAATCCATCTTCGACTGCTTTGCTGGTGCCTCCTTTTAAGTCACTGATGACAAAGTTTCCAGTATATGCACGGTGGGAGAGAAATTCGGTCCAGAAAAGGGAAAACCTCACTTCTCAACAATACTTAGTTACATTCCAATACTTATATAGCTCTCTTGGGAAATGTCCTTCCTGCATCCATTGTCTTAATGTAGTGCCTTTCCTAATCATTCTTTGTCATCTTCAAGCTTCTGGAAAAGTGAGTGTTTCCCAGGGTGTAGGTGGAGGGAAAAGAGTTTGCACGTTGCTGCCTAGTCTCTTGCAGTGATCTTGTGTTAATCAAGAGCAGTGACTCACAGAAAATGAAGACTAGATGATCCAAGCGATTATTTATCACTTCTGTGCTCTACAGGATTGTTTCCTGCTGGAGAAAATAGCTGAAGGCCTTTTACTGCTAGGGAATTCATCTTCATGTTTGTTCTAAACTTTTTCTTTCTGTAACTCGGAGGCAAAATTTTCAGAAACCTTCTCCCTCCTTATTATTACTTTGAAATCAACGATGGAATTCAGGATAACTGAGTTTGCAGTGATGGAGCTGTATTTCAGTTCCAGCTCTGCCTTTCTAACAGCCAAGTCCCCCTTTGGTCTGGAGCAAAAAGGGGCCACCCCAGCTGCTGGGCTGTCTTGAATGCACCATTTCCCTCACATGCTGCCCCCAAGCCTAGTCCCTGAACCTGACGCAGCACCTGAAACCACTATCTCCCGTTTGGAGCTTGAAGAAGCTATCCCAGCACTTGTAAAGGCACAGGTCTGTGGGGTGTTCTTGTGGTTGGCTTTTTTTTTTAGTCTGCTGTTAATGATTTTTTTTTTTTAGTAATTTAGTCATTCCAACTCAAATGGACACTGCTGAGTTAAAGTTAAGTACTTCAAAGGATGAAATACCAGTTGCTGTTTTTCAGTCAAAACTAATGCACTGTAAACTGCTGGCTTTTATTGTATTGTAGTGACTGAATTCCTCTTGGGAAGGTATGAAACAGCAAGCAGAAGGTGCTTCTGATGTGACTGCTGCCAGTTGCATCATGCTTCTTTCTGTCTTTGAAAGAGAGGGTGCTGTATTTGCTCTCAGTATACTTACCTGTACTGATCTGTAGGGCATTAATCTTTATGGCTTTTTTTTTTCCCCTACATAGGATGATGAGAGTATGAAGTACTTAACTCACGAAGAGCAGGATGTTCTCATGTTCTTTGAGGAAACCATAGATGCCTTAGAAGATGACTTGGAGGAACCAGTCCTACATGACAGTGGCATCCACTGTCAGTCTCCAAGGTCAACAGAAGAAAACTTGTCCAGTCATTCAGAGACTGAAGATATCATTGACTTAGTACAGTCAACACCTGAGAGCAGTGACCATGAAGGCCCTCCTAGCAAAGATGCAGAACCAGGTAGTAGTATTTCTTGAAACTGTGTTTTTCCTTTTGACTTAGCCTTGGTGTACTGCAGTTCTCATCAGAAACAGCTAAAGAAATTCTGTACCTGCCTTGCTGCCAAAAGATCAATCTGTTACACATCAGAGCTTGAAGGACCATGATTGTAACTTGACTTGGAATTGAGGGGTTGCTGAAATTCTTGCTGTTATTAAACTTTTTTTTCCTCACGATTAAGTTGTTGGACTGCTGTCTCAGTCCCTTACCCAGTAACTAAATTGTAACAGAACTGAGTATTGTACAGAGTCATTGCAGCAAGGCAGACTAGTGTTCGTCAGTGTGTTCATGTTCTGGTTCTCTCTAGAAGACCTCTTAACACTCTGAGTTTTAAAGTACCAAATTGTTTATAGTGTTACTTTGTGGGACTGAGGTACATGCTTCTATCAAAAAGTTTGTGACAAGACAGCGTACAGCGTGTTTTCTTCACCCTGTGGAGTTTGCTCTCTCTGCTTCTGGAGAGCAGATCTATCAGCTAGTACATACAGTGTGATGTAATGCACACTGTCCTGTCTGTTGTAATCAAAAATAAGAATGTGCAAAACTTACAGAAGAAGAAGCCGCCTTTGGGGGGCTTTGTAAAGCCAATGTAGAGATTATGAATGAACGCAGAAAGGGGGCTTCTAGTGAATGCATTGTAAATATGGTGATATGAACTATGGCATGCCCTACAAGATGCCATTGCTCATTGTTCAGTTAGAAGCAAGGTGGGCTAAATTTGGGCGAGGGTAGTACTGACGCTTGCTAATCCTAGGTGAAAGAAAGCCTTGTATTCTGCTCTGTGTGAAGCCCTAATGCGATTCTTGTTGCTTTTTCTTCTAAGTGTTGGATGCTACCGGGAGAACCGAGAGCCCTAAGCCAGCTGTACCTGCTGACCTTCCCCCACATCCCTCTGTAGCACAACCACCGATGTGCGAGCCGCTTCCTCTTCCTCCTCCACCCCCTCCCGCAGTGCAGCATCCAAAATTGCTTCGCTCTGTCCCCACTCCACTCATCATGGCCCAGAAGATGTCTGAGCAGCAGATGGAGACCAGGGTGCGCTTCCCCAGTGTCCTGAAGGAAGGGAGCTCTGACAGGAAGAAAACCCCAGTAGCCAACGGTGATCACTGTGCAGCTCCGAAGCACCCTCCTGCCCCTGCACCCAAACTGCACCGATTTCCGAGCAACATCAACATAACGAATGTCAGCGGCAGAGAATTCAGTGAGACTATCTCAAAAGCAGCGGTTAACGTACAGGAGCGGAGAGCTCAGGTGCTGGCCAATATCAATGGGGGAGCCTTGCTGGCAGCTGAATTGGAGGAGAAGCTGCAGAAAAATGACTTCTTGTCACGCAACAGAAGTTCTTCCTTAAGGGATCTCTCCTCTGAGCAGACACGCTATGAGGCCCTGACAAAACTCGGTCTCGTTAAGGGAAAGCCAGCTCAGGACCAGGTGGATCATGCCCCAAGTACTCAGCAACTCGATGTGCAGCCCAAACAGGCAGACGCTGTTCCCAATGGATATCAAAACATCCATGAGGTTTTAAAAAGCGAGCCCAGCCCTTTCCTTCCTATGGGCAAAACTGTAACAATCAAACCAGAGGTAGCTCTTGCTGCTAACAAGGTCACTCAGCAGAACACAGCAAAAGGTTTTAATGATTACAAACAGCCTAATCTCAACCTGGATATGAGAAGGAGGTCAGGTTCACTGCCCAGACCTTCAGGATTTCGGTCACAAGGGATAACAGTAAAGTTTTCTGGACGTGGCTCGACAGAAGAAGCTAGGAGAGAGGCACTTCGTAAGCTGGGCCTACTGAAAGAGACCGCATAATTGGGATGGGAATGTTGTGGCATCAGAGGGGAAGTCATGCTTGGCTTTATGCTAGAACGATCCCAACGGCATTGGGATCAAACAGATGGGAAGAAGGAAGGGGAAGTTGTCTGCTTCAGGCGAGCTAAGGAGGTACTAGTGCTGTGGAATGACTGCTAGTGCTTAACCCAGACAGACTGGCACCACGTAAGGTCACGTACAGTGGTGGGTTTCAGCCCTCCTTCCTGCAGAGATGCTCATCTGCTGTTCTTTGTGACTAAGAAGAACTTTATTTAAGCGCTGGACTATAGCAGGGGGCATCTCGTTAATGAAGTGTACAGTGCAGTATTGTTGTACATAGCAAACTGAACAGAGAACCTTCCTCTTGCTCTTTCTAAAGCCAAAAACGAGAGCTCTGTTTTGCACACATGTATGTCTGTTCATGGGAGCTCGAGATATGTTGAAGCTGAAATTTCTGACCAGTGTGGTGCGCTTCTGTGGCATTCTGTTGTCTATATTATCTGGCTTTGCTTTATTCCCCACCAGTGGTGAAGTCTGCTGCTTCCTTGCTCTGTGCCTGCTCAACTTGAGACTGCACGGAGGGTGGTTTAGGATTTGACCATCTCCTCAACAGAGCAGCCCAAGCTTGGAGTGTGTGACTGTCATTCTGCCACTTCACGGGCTGTCTGCCCTTTGTCCCAGCCACCTGCTGCTTGGCCATGCCCTAGCAAACTGCACGTCCGCTGAAAGGCACCAGAGAGGCCTCAAGGATACGCGCAGCGCGTCGGTTTTTGCACTGACAGCCAAAGAGTCTCCTGACAATCTGTAACCCCAACTGTTCTGTACCAGTGATGATGTTGTAGCAGAGAAGCCATAGGAACAAGTCAACTTTGTACCAAATGTGAGAACCTTATGTCAAAAGTCTTACCTTTTTACCTTAGCCTTCCCATGAAGAAGCTGTTACTTTTTGAGCAATAGCTGTGCTACACTGAACAGGTCTAAGTTCTGTTACTCGAAAAACTCATTTGATCTTCTAGTTCGACAGACCTAATAATCCTCCGTTCAGAGCCTTATTTGATTCTGCCCAGCCAATACATAACAGAAGTTATAGCCAAAATCCTTGCAGGCGAAGTGGAGCTGCTGGAGAGAGCAGTACGTAAGAGCACATCGCTCCTGCAGGGTCCCAGTTGGTGTATTTTGCCTGTGTTCAACACATGCTTTTAACGATGGTCCCCAAATATATGTGTTGGTAGGATTTTTTTTGTACATGGCAAAGCTGCTCTTCTGTAGTAAAACCCCCCTCCCTCTTTGTATACCTGAAACCATCAGGAACAGCCATTTTAAAACCAAATGCCAAAACCCAACCCCTCTAAATTCCTTATTGTTACCCCTGCACGTTGAAGAGTTCTCAGACTTTTTTTTTTCTAAAGCGAAATACTCCCTTATTCTCTGCACTTTCTCAAGCAACCCCCTCTTTTCCCTAAGTAGCTGAGTAATAAACCTTGGAGGGGAAGGGGGGAGTGGCAATAATAGAAACTGCCGCACCCTGCGTGGAGGAGCTCTGACATAACTGTGATAAACAAGTTTGTATTTCTTGTGATAAAGTATTTCAGACTTGCTGAGCTGTACTTGTAAATGAAGCTGTCGTGAAGGAAAAATCTTTTCATAATTGTTAACCTGCCTCATAAGTTAAAGGGTATTTTTGTTTTTGTTTTTAAATTATCTGCTTGCTGCTTTAAATTTTTAATTGTGTCGTTATGGTATCTGGCTTGTTCTGTTATGTAGTTATTCTTTTCAGCCTTTTCACGGGGTAAGTGATCATGTTCCTCACTGTGACAGGCATACTATACATAAGCAACCAGTAATTAAAAAATGTGGCCAGTCCTCAGTCTGGCAGAGCACTTAAGCATGCATAATCAGATGTGAGAAGTCCTGCTGGAACAAAAAAGGCTGCTTGTATGCTGGAAGTAAATCACATACTTATTTTGCTGGGATCTGAGTCTATAGTCCTAAATCAGAAGGAAAATGAAGCACATAAATACATCCAAGCACCTGCTCTGGTGCTGTCTGGAACGGAGTCCCACATATGGATAAGATGGTGCCAACGCATCATAATTTATTAACAAACCTAAATATTTCATGGCCTTTGTGCTTTTAAATCCTGTTAAAGAAAACTTTACATTATAAATGCGAAGCGCATACAAAGCGATCTTCACATCTAATCATTTCTTGCCAGGTCTTCACTTTGAGTTGTTTACAGTTGAGAGTTCATGCTAAGCAAAGCGGGGGGAACAACCTGCCACTAATTGTTGCATTGAAATTCAGCCCCATATGCTAACTCTCTAATGTAAGCCTAATAAAAAAAAATTAGATGTTTAATATCTCAAGTATAAAGTTGCAGTATGCTGAATTAGCTGGATCGTGTTCTTTCGTCCTTTGTGTAGGGCTGTGTTCTCAGCTGGTGCGAAGTGAGACTTGCAGCTTCGTTAGGTTAAACCAGTTTCTGCCCAGTGAGGACTTGGACGAGGTATTTATTGTAGCCCTTCATAATAGCAAATATCCTGTTGGTAAGTTCTTCACTGTGCCTAAAACTGTAGTAAGTAAAGCCATGTACTATATGAAGTTAAGATTCTAGCTGCTAATAGTCTGTATATAAATTTAGCTCTGTTTTGTGTATCTGTTTTGTGTGTATATGTTGCTGTGATTTTTTTTTCCCTGTTAGAAATAACTGTCCTGCACAAATCTGATAAATCATCTATTAAACTGGGATAAAACCAATGAGACGATGGCTGATGGGAAGTGGAATTTCATTCTTTGTCACCCAGTACCACGCATCTTTTTGCATGGCTAATATAAACGTAAGAACTCACCTTCTTGCAGGTATGAGCCAGAGCTCAGTCCTGTCCCGTGAGGTGTGGGGGGAAGCAGCGGTGTGTCTTCTTTCACTGTCGGGCTTCAGGACCTGGGCCCAGTGTCCTTGCAGGAATGAAGTTTCATCCTGAACTGTTTAAAATAGGCAGAAGCTTCCTTCCACCCCTACCCCCCTCAGTGTTTTGCAGTAGTAAAATGACGTTTCCAAGAGGGATGTTATACATGTGAAAGCACACTCGCTCCTCTTTGTTTCCAAGCCTGCCTTCCATAGGTATTAGGGTGAGTGTGATCCTGCTGAGACCGGGAATCTTTGTAATTGCACGGGACAGGAAAGTTTTGTGAGGAGTCTTTAGAGAATATTCCTACGCAACCCTTCGGTGTTTGTTGCCTTTTTCTCTTCCACCTGGATACCTGTACATCAAGATAGCTGAGATGCTTCCAGCCAAAGACTCTGGCATGCATTATTAGAGGTACTGCTGCCAACTAGAGTATACAGGTGGAGGTTTCTTAACAAAATGCGATGTAGCAGGGTGGTGGCTAAATCATCTTGTGCTAGGACTTGTCCTCTTTCAAATAGGGAATGGTCTAGAGCCAAAACTAACAATCATTACTTTAAAAAAAAAAAAAAAAAAGAAAAAAAAAAAAAGAAAACCAGCTCTTCAGTAGTCACTAGAGCAGTAGCTGCTTTTTGCTCAGGCTCCTGAAGGTAAGAAATGTCTGCAGTAGCCTCAGCCTCTTGGTTTTTGTGCAGGCTCTCCCAGGGAAGAGGCTCTGTGGCAGCACTGCTCCCCCCACATAGTGCTAGGGAGCAGCCGGAACTGTGGGACGAGTCCAGGTTTGGAGATGGATTTTCTTATTATTGCATTTTAAATACAGGTTGCTGAGCATATGTCCAAAGAGCTGGTGTTTTCTATTATAATAGAAAGAATGGAAATCACACTGGGACAAAAATTAACACCTAGCTTTTTTTATTTCCCCTGAGCAGGGCTGGGGTGGGAGCCAAAGCTGCTGAGGCTTCAGTGGGGCTGACAGCCTGGCCCTCAGCGGCCTCCGGGGGCAGGTATGGGGCTGGGCAGCTGGCAGGCACTGCAGACTTCAGCTGGGCTTACTCCATAACAAAGGGAAGTTAAACCAAGTTCCACTGCTTTGTGCTTGCTGTAGGCTAAAACAGCCCGCGGACGGATGGTTAGTGTCAGCCTTTCAAGTTGCTGCAGCTTTGGGATTAAGCATAAAAAAAATTAACCTCAGTGATTGCCTCCCTCTCTCTCTCATGCACACACAAACAGATTTGGCTTCTATCCATCGTAAGCCACTGCTTTCTGAAGCCATTTATTTTTGAGTCTGAATGTAGACAATAACCTCAGCCCAGCAACTTCACCTGATTTTCTTCTTTACTGCTCGATGCACAAATGGCACAGCTGCATTTTACAGCACTCCTAACTGAAAAGCTTTGCAGCTGAACCCCCCGGGTACCACAGCCATTCTCCAGGTGCCTGTTTGGGCGCAGTTATTCGTGCAGAGAGGGAGCCCGGGGTATGGCCGATGCAAGGCAGCAGTGAGAGCTGCACGGGATCACTTGCTCTGCGCCAGAGGCAGCTGCAAAGCCAAGCCCCGGCGTCTCAGCTTTCAGGTGTATCGTGTGTCACACTGGCACCCACAACTCCAAACTTGTTCGTGATGACTCCAATGACTTTAATAGGTGAGCATTGAAAGATGGGGGTGAATGTAAAGTGTGTGGAAAAACAACTTCAAAGTCTGTTTACCTTCCTTAAACACATTTAACTTTAAAAGCTACCATTTAAGCTTTCTTTCTGCTCTAAGAGTGACAGCACAGGGGCTTTGCATCATCTACCAGCCTACTTTTAACACTCCGTACACTGAGCTTAACACAGACGTCATGACGCTCGATGCACAAATGAACTCAGCCCTGTACCTCACCAGGGGAAGGTCCTGTTTAGTGCCCAGCTTCTCCCCTGCCCCTTCACCTGCACAGGGTCTGGCTTTCAAATAATCCTGCCTCATTTTCAGGCACAGAGGCAGAGCACTTCATCACAGGGCTGACTCCCAAACTATAAATATCTTTTCCCCTGAGGTAAGGAGGGCCCTTAGACTGGATGGAGCCAACCCCCTTCCCAGGGAACACACCCTTCTCTTTGGCGTGTTTTGTTTTTATTTTTTATTTTTTCCCCCTCAGAACAGGGCTGTCTCTTCCCATGCAAGGTGACCCCTCCCAAATGAGGAAATGCCTTACTGGAGAAGTAGCTGGTGCATCCCCGAATGGTCAGACGTATTTTTTACCTCAAGGGAGCTGGAAGGAAAGAGGAGTTGTGGGAGTAGGGCTAGCCCTTACTTCTCAGCCTGCACTTTTTCCACCGGGTCATAACCACCTCCTGCTGTTTGCAACAAGCAAAATAAAGAAAAACAGAGGAGGCTTCAGTAACTCTAGGATGACACTGAACAGGTGTGAGGAACACTAGAGAAACCAGCTGGCAGGCCTGAAGGTGCAGTTCAGCTTTGCTTTCCCTTTTGTTTGGGTTACTCTGTGCCTTCCCCTGAGCTTTAATGAATGTTTCACAGAGCCCCAGGACCTGCAAGCTAATTAAGAGCTGCTCAGGATGCCTACACACAGTGTCCAGGGGCTGGGCCTCCCCCAGGCACACGTAGGAGTGGCAACTCAGAAGAGCTTGATAAAGAGGTGGCTTCGTACGGTAACTCTGGGCTTTGGGCATCAGCACGTGGCTTCTTCCAGTGACCCGTGCCCAGGAGCACCAGGCTGAGAGCTGCACTGAATGGGTTCAGGGGCAGGGGCAGCCACAGTCCGCTGGGACCCTGCATCCTTGGAGGTCTTTTCCTTTTCTGACTCGTCTTGGTATCACGAAGAGATGCTACTGTTACAGTCTCCTCACCTGACGGAAAAACAAAGCACAAGTTTTATTTTTTCTTCTCTATCATTAAAACAAACAAACCAAAGACAGAACAAAAAAAACCCACAACCCTATAGTTCCTTTCCCAAATAACTTGAGAAAAACTACTGCATATGCTGAAGGTTTGAATTTTAAAAGAAACCAACTAAAAGCTCTCTTCACCACCAGACCAGCGTGCAGCTCCAATTTCTGAAGCCTGCTGGATGAACATCCCCCTTTACCTGTACTGTAGCCAGGCTGCTGCTCAGGTTTCGTCATCGCTCTTGGCTTTGGTCTCTTCCCCTGCAGTCGCTGGGAAGAGATCCCAAGGAGATCCCTCACCGATCCCCAGGAGGCGTCAGCTCGGCCACCCTGCTCCCAGCCCAGCACCCGCACCCCTCAGCCACCCACGGCAGCACAACACAGCATCCGCTCTTACCATCCATTAACATTAATTCACCATCAAACATCTACGATGTATTCATTTTTCCCATGATTTTGGTGGAAGCTCTCTAGGCTTTGGGCTTTTGTAACTACAAACAGAGAATCGTGCGACTTTACCCCCTCCTCTGCACGCATCGTCCCCACGAGGAAGGGCAAGGGCTGCGTTTCCCAGCTGAGAAATGAAGGCAGCAGTGTTAAGTCAAGAAAAAAGGAGCAGAGATGAGCTGGCCTTCCAGTTCCCAGGCTCACGCACTAATCCTGAGTCACCGTTCCTCTCCGGCTACCCCACGGACCGCTCAAGCGGCATTTAGTTGCCAGCCCAGGAGATGAACAGCAGCCGGGAAGCTTGGACTCACGTGTGCAATGAGTTGTTCCTACCCTGATTAACGAAGCTAGGCCACCCATTGTACTGATGCTCGCGGGGTGGAATGACACCAGAAGGAAAATGGCATTCGTACAAGCTGTCACAGCAGGAGGGAGATTATTTCTTCATATTTAAACCTCTATTAGGAAACAGTTGTCAACACATTTCTATTTCCAATATACAAACCAGCGCAAGGCTAGAAGATCAACAGGGTCTTAAAGCTTCACGACCCAGACAAACTTCATTACCATGGAACATTTCCTGCCTTCCTAAATGGATTTAGTGTGCCTCATTAGGTTTAATTTTTATTTACGACATGAGCCTTCTAGTGCACTCAAGCCCAGGAAATGGGCGCTGTGTGCCCAGCACAGCATTTCCCAGTGCAGCCCATTGGAAGTCCCTGGGCTCTGCACCGGCGCTGCTGGGAGCGGAGAATCGGCGCCGCGCTGTCCCCCTGCAGGCAGCAGCCGTGCTGGCTGTGAAGCCAAAAGATGGTTTGATTTCACGCTAGGTGAGGCTCCCAGCTAGCAATAAACCCATAGCTTGATAGGGCGTGGGATTTGGGACCAACCTGAGTAACAAACCACAAACAATTACACCACTCAGCCATTACAATAAGAAAGGGAGAGTTTGTCCATTTCCTGCTATTGCATCCACCTTTCCACTGGACAAAAAAAAAAAAAAAAGGCTGCTGCCGGAGGGATGGGGAACTGGTGTCTTCCTGGAACAGCTCGGCTGAATTCCCGGAGAGAAATGGAGCAATCCTCCCTGACCAGTCCGACCGCAAGGTCTTCTGCTGAGAGAGCTCCTGCTGCCAGGAGGAGCCAGAGGTTTCTCATGGCAGAGACGAGAAAAGCCAAAGCTCTCCGAGATCCCCGCTCGCTGCTGGGTTACCTGGTTTCCTTCCCATCGCTCCAGCGATGCAAATTCCAGCGATGCGGAGAGAAGACGCCGGCTGCCTTTCCCACCACGCCATGGCTCCCGCCTGCGGAGCGCTGGGGCTTCCAGGAGGGCAGCGCTGCTGCCAGAATGACAAGGGATGGCACCACGATTACAGAGCCTCTAGAAGCTAAAACGTAACACCCCCGGTTGTGTCGCAGCTCAGAGCGGGTTCATCCAGTGGTGGTACTTTTGGGGGAGAAGAGAGCATCCGAGGTCGCTTCCCAGCTCCCACTCGGGAGCATTGCAGCTGTGAAATGCATTAACGGGAGCGCAGCGGGGGGGTTCTTAGCAGGGCAACCCTGAGGTACTACCAAAAACATTGCAAAAAAAATAAGGGAAAAATGCTACAAAGTTTTCAAGCCACTGGGCTGTCAACCATCACTCACTTTCAGATGACGAAGTTGCTCCCCTTTAATCCCATGCACAACAGAAACTTCTTCCCTACAGGTCAAAGAACAAATAAATATTTGCAAGATCTAAGTCTTCTTTTTCAAGTTTCACAACCATTTTTTATTTGCCTGAGTGCTCGGATCTAGGAAATAGATGGAGAGAGGGAAGGAAGGAAGGAAGGAGTCCTTAACAGAACAGCGTTTGTTCTTCTAACAACGACCATAAACACCAAGTGTTTTAGTGTCACAATCATACCCCAACAATAGCAACTTAAAAGCAAAGTTTATAATTCAAACAATACAAGTCAATGTTTTGACATTTACGCACTTGTTTGATTCTTGCCCAAATAGTTTCCTATTCACTGTGCGCCTGGAACCACTTCGTGGTTAGAAAACCTTATTTAGAGCTGAGTTCTGAGGTGAGACAGCCAAGTGCCACCTCGGACGAACATCTTCAGCGGGGAGAACGGCACATGAGCGGAGGGAGAACGTCAGTGTGGAGAAAACAGGTTACGAAGCTCAAAAGAAAAGGCAAAATGAAGAAATATTTATCTACTAGGGGCAAAAGCATTGTGTTTATTTTGAAAATTTTCACTTGCCTGGCTGGGATAAGTAGTCCTAAAACCACAGCGTCAGCTCTTGTGGACAACAGTGAGTAATCAGCAAGCCCCTTTATTAACTTCTTCATTTATCTGTACCTTCAGACAGAAAAGTGCAATGACTTCAGGTAAGAACCGTGCTCGGGCTGCTCTGTAGCACGGGGCTCGGCAGCGCTGCCGCCGCTTCCTGGCCATCTCCGAGGCCTGTGGGGCTGAACGCGCACGGACCATTAATCGCTCGCCCTTGGCTGTCGCCGTTCTGAACCCGTGCTGATGCTGGGCAGGTGGAAGGGCTGGGAAAAGCCGCGCTGCCAGCCTGTGAAGCGTCTCTTTGGAAACAAGCAGGCAAGTCAGCATTTTGTCAATGGCACCACATTTGCTTAAGTCAAACGGGTTCCCACTTAAACTGAAGAGAGCACCGCGTCAGCAAACTGCCCGAGCCTAAAGCGGCCGCTCCTCGCGTCTCCCACCGGGCTCCTGCCATGCACGCAGTTACTACTGCAAGGGAAAGGGCCAAACGCAAAAGAAAAAAGCTGAAAACTTGAGCAAACCAGGCAGCCTTCGCAATGCAGGAGTAGTTTTCTAAGCCTTAGTATACATTAAATTGCTTTGTGTGCATCGGTGCTTGCGCACAGATGCGTCTGCAAACGGTAATTTCATTTACATAACAAACAGCAGAACTGACTTCTTACTCGGAAGGACTGCAACGTTAATAAAATTACAGAAAGTCTGAAAACTCAGCGATGCATAAAAAAAGATTTATACCATTTTCTCATTCTATCACATTACAACATTGCAAGGTAGAAAAAGGGGGCAGAAACCTTCAGCTGAAGCTCAAGGCGTTGCCCGTATTTACATTCCTGAGCGAACCTTGCGCTTGCAGATTTTGGAGCCTCCTTGCCATCTTGGCTCCATTCAGGAGCAAGGAGTAACACAGCTGCTCAAATGTGCTCTCAGCCAATGTGCCATAAATCATGCAACACATTTTCTGCTTGTCAGCACGCCAGCTCCATGAGCCTCACATCGGTGAAGACTCAGCTTCAAATGCCCGGACCTGACAGAGTCCAAATTCTTTCCAGAGAAAGATAAGATAACGGAGAAATCCCTTACACAATCAAGGACGTGAAACAATTTCTCGTTCATCTACGTACGTTTTCCCGGATGGGCAAGTGCTCTGCAGTTAACTACTTCCACGCACGTTAAGGAACGCTTGCTTAGAAATCCGCTTTGCAAGGACGCCTTCAGCCAGCATCCCGTGAGAACGGGATCTCCCTGGGGAACGTCTTCTCCCCCCTCAAGCGATGCCAGAGCACGAATTTGTCACGATGTCCTCAGTGACATCGCGGAGCACCTGGAGGTCGCCGTGCTGGAGGAAAAGAGGAGTTAATTGTATTAGACGCAACTTCGTCAATTAGAAATAAACATCCTGCAATCTGGGTGAGGCACCGAGATTTACGGATGACAGCAGAGCACTGATCAAAGTGCTCGATTCTTAAGCACTTTGTGTAGGCTAAATTGTCTGTAAAGATCCAAATCCACCACTACGTGAGCTATACTTTTTTCAATAGAGCGATCATCTAGAACAGAAGAAGCCAAACATCGGCTGCTGTAACCCATGATTACTGAAAAAGCTATTAAGACACTCAGAAATTATTCAGTTTAACTGCACCCTTGCTGATCTCCCTCCGAGCAGATCTAAGCAGTGCTTTCCGAGGAGCATTTTTGATCCCCTTTACTTAACAGCTGGAGCAACTTGCTTTTTCCATTCCTCATACTGACCCTTTTTGCTTCATGCCGTAACCCTTAGCACAAAGCAGTCACCGCCTTGCCTAATGCAGTGATTTACACAGCTCCGGCATCACAAGCCAGGGATAAGAATCTGCTTTTCTAAGGCTTGGCTTAGGGCATAACTATACCAGCGCTACCGTGGGATATAATCAGATGGATATAGGTTGTTCCCCTGTTCCTGTATCAAAAACAGGCCGCACACCTGACCACTGTAATTAGATATTCTTGAAAGGAAGACAAACCACTCTAATGGCATGAAATTAAAGGAAGCCTTACGATCCCTACAGCAACAAATCGTACGCGAACCAGGTAGCAAAACAGTTTCGCAAGAAGCAGGCAGGCATCCAGGCGGATCCCAGTGGAGGAGGGCCTGTGAATGGAAAGCAAAGAACAAATAAGCTCTGAACATTTTTGCACGGTATGAGAACATGTTCGACCCTGCTGGTTTCACTTGCAAGGATTTTGACATTTTTTTCCCCAGCAGAACTACAGAATTTATTTTGAAATTAAACTGCAAAAGGTTTCACCGAGATGGTTTTGCTTTTTCATTTCAGCCTGAAGTCAAGGGAATCTCCAGCTGACCTCAAACTGTTTTCAGCAACCAATTTTATAAAGATATTGCCATCAATCCAAGTCACCCAAGACATTAGACTGATACATACAAAATAAAGTTAACAGGTGAATTAATGTTTTATTTTCATGCAGTTATCCGGTCTGGATAAATTAAGCAACTTTGGAACTAAGCAGCAAAGGAAGAAAAGGAAGTCAACTTCAGTTTGAATCCAAGTTAGACAATTTACTACTAGGAAGCGGTAAGCATTTTTCATCAGAGAAGGGGAAATTATCCATTGGTTAAATCCTTCTATGGTCACGTTGCTGTAGAACGCATTTGTGAAGGAGCTCCGTTAACCACTAACGTGGTCAGTAAATGCACTCACACATTGTAAGTGCAAAACATTGATATGTAAAGAACCACACGTGCTGTTTATACACAGACTTGAGGCAAAGACTTGGTCTTCCTGCAACGTGTTCCTCCTTGTAGGGCACTTCACATCCCATAACCATGACGTGGGAGTTACTTTCTCTGAGGGCACAGACAACTGTAACTGGAGACAGGTTTTGGGGTGACTGCACACATTCAGAATACCTGCCTGCTTAGACAATGAGATCTAAGCCTGGCAGAAATCTAGAGAAGTATGTCTACGTAGGATGCTCTACAAACTTCAGGTGATGCTCTGCAAACTGGAGGCCATGTAATGACATCCTGACCAGTGAAGTCCTCAGGGAAAAAACATGCACTGATCATTCCAGGGCTTCCCAATCCCTAAATGCTGTTACAGCACGTACATGCAGAGGAGCAGACCTAAAGTTGCACTGACAACACAGTTTTTCCACTTTCAGTGCTCGATTCTAGGATTAAAGAACTTTTAAGTCAGTATATTTTCAAAACCTTGAATTCTTCTCTCCAAAGCATCATTGGGAAGCTTAAGCATTTTAAAATTCACTCTGCTTGAGCTAATGGTATAACTGGGCAAAGCAGAAGGCTGCTGTCCTTATCTCAGACCTGGCAGGTGATGGCAACAGAAACAATTCCACCTACACTTTAAATCAAATCATCACCCAAAGGATGCTTCCCTCTTGTGTTGGTCCACCACAGTGTTCCACTCTATCAAGGGCTACCCCATGAATTGATACACCAACGCAAAAAGCCAAGAGAGGGAACTAATCTTCATTATGACCACTCTGACCTGTGTTAATTTAAGTTGTTGTTGGCTAGTTTTCTACTCTGGTTCACCATGGAGCTGCACAAGCCCCTGGGGCTGCACAAGGCAAAGAGGGCAACAACCAGCTGCTGTAGATGAGGTGGTGTTGGAGCCACTTCTTTCACAGCCACTGTCTGCATTTGACCACATAAGTTATGTGAAAAGATAACCTCGTTTTCACAGCTCCTTGCTAAACAGCAAGAAACTCCTGCAGCTTTTACCAAGCAGGCAAGTCTGTTTCAAGAATGTTTTTTGAGGCAGGAATCATCTTGCTTTGGTACAGTGGCATCTGTTTTTGAGTTACTTGTATGAAGTATGGCCCGAGTGACAGCCCCAAGATAAATGGCAAACTCTTCAAAACATCATTTTTAGGAGAACAAAGTCAATGTAAAGAGTCAGACACCAATTCTAAATTACAACACTTTATTGCAGCATTGGCAAAGGTCAGATTTCTGAAGCTGGTGAAGATCGGGCGGCATTTCTGTATGAAATGTTACAATTTTACAAGTTTCTTCCTACATGCAGAAACCAAAAACAGTGGTAAAAAGAATTTTAAAAGAGCTAGAAAAAAGAATTAGTAGTAACATACAGATGAGCTCCTTAACTGAATTAACTACTTCTACCTGAAAGCAAACAAAAATCTATGCTAATAAATAACAGATTGTCAGAAACAGACCAAGAAACCTCATTTCTACTTAGAAAAAAATAAAAATTCTACTTGTTTCCAGATGTATTTAAATTTTTTTTGAACTTTTTTTTGTTTGTTTCAATAGACACAGAGGCTTATCAACCCATGAAGATCAACAAAATATTTGGATCCACTCCTTGACATCCCCCTGTTATGCTGACTGGCACATTTTGGTTTTCAATGATACATACAATGGGCTCAACTATATCCCTGTCCTTAGGCTGGTGTCAGGCTGTTCTAAGCAGTACGAGTCAACACCCTGTGTTAATCAACTTCACATTCTATTTTAAACCTTAACAGACATTTTACCTCCTTGGCTCTTAAGTTTTTTCACCCCTTCCCACTCCCCAACCCCTCCTTCTTGCTTGTCTGGCAGCAAAAGGCTACTCCTTAAGCAAAACTTTGTGAGGAGTATCTGATGGTTGATAGTAAGTTCTCCCACGTTAGGGTTTTCTTTTAGATTTCACTGTTTGCTCTACATTTTTCTACCGTAGATTTGCAGCCCCCAAAGAATATCCTTCCAACACAAAGTGCTCGATCCGGAGATAACGTAGCTTGCATCGAGCGTAGAACTTTGTTTTCCCACATCCTGAGCCATCAAGACCTTCTCCACTCCAGTGTAATCCATCTGAATTTCAGGTTGATCTTTGTCTTCACTGAGCTGCTCACTGGTCAAGTTAACCATCTCATTTATTTACTTCTGCTCGTATGAGAAGATTAACCCTCACATGGTTCCCATTACAAAAAGCTTTTTTTGTTTGTTTGTTTGGCAGGCCATGACTGTAAGCTTCCACTTGTTCTGTGCGGGTTTTGGGGGGGAAGAGAGGAGGCTGTTGTTTCTGCCCCACGGCCCCAGCCTGTCCCAGGTTTCGATTCTGAACGCTCTAGACTGACATGCTGAGATGTGTCCACTGCTCTCATTTAATTGCTGGAGGACTCCACTATCCACAACATCAGAGATACAGGACCTAATGAAATGACAGTTGCTGCTGGATCAACGTCTCCTAAAAAGAAAAAGAAAGGAAAAAAATACTTCAGTAAGAAATATCCAATACTATCCAGGTTAGCAACCACTGGAATCTGTTGATTGTGATCTGATATGCCTTGAGCCTCTACACATTGAAGTTGAATATTTCTATTATCCGTACACATCTTAAAATGAGACCATGCTGGACAAAAGACAGCAGACATCTGTATCAGGAAAAACAAGTCCCCTGCACAAACAGATCACTCTAAAATTGTTCAGAAATAGACAGCAGCCTTATCCTACCAGCCAAGATGCTAAACTACTGAAGTGCACAGCTGATTTGCAAATTTGTTGAAATGCACATTATTTTAAATAGTTTGCATTTTTGTGCACAATTTTTTCATGTAGAAATGGTAGAGAGGGCTTTCTAGAGCCAAATAGTTGTTTAAAACATTTTTAGAGAGAACAGTTGTATTGAAATCTTTGATCATCCTTTGTTCCTGAACAACAGGTTCCTACCCAGAAAAAGTCACATTTTATTCTCTTAAGAATATAAATATGCTTTGAAAAATTACACCAATTTGCAGGAATGTGATAAAACGAGACCAGAGAAATCTAGAAGTAATGCTAATCTAGTTTCACTAACCCCAGAAACTGTAACTGACAGTTGGGCTGAAGTGTTTTCAGTTGATTTCTAGACTATAAAATTTAGTGCAAAACAAAGTAAAAATTAGACAATATTTACAACTACAAGGAAATTCCAGGGCTACGCACCCAAGTCTTTTACCATGTAAGCAAAAGAGGTCATATTCTTTACGTTAGCACATTGTTAAACAGTAAGTTAATCTAAAACTAGCTTTTATTGGAAATCTTGCAAGAAAAATGTCGCAAGCATGTTAAACTAGACACAGTACTTTCTGTATTTCTTGCTACAGAAGAAGCTGCCACAGTAATTCAGTACTCTTACGTACTGCATTGTCTTGTTATTCAATATTTCAGTTATTCAGCACACTCTTTGTCAGGAGGTATTGAGCTGAGGCACCACTAGAACCTACTGTGGTTTTACTTCTGTTTTTTGGTTTTAACCATGTTTTAGTGTTAAATTTTAGAATATTCCAACTCTTTTTTGGTACACTCAGATTATCAGAAACATGGCTATGTGGCTGCAAAGCAAGGAACTTCAGTTTTACTACGCTTAGTAGAATGCAATTTAACTTGATGAATGCTACAACTGAGAAAAAACTTCAGACATCAGTGCACTGCAGAATTGTGCTTTTACCTCTCCATCTCCCCTAAAAAAAATTACTACTGATGTGGAGGGAAGGAAAAGCGTTACAACTAGCTGCACGCATCTAACTTAGTAGAAGTTACTCTCATCCAAAACAGCAGCTGCCGTGGCATGCTGGTGGTAGATAAGGCAGAGCAAGCAGTGTTTCAAAGGATTAGGGCAAGATGCTGTGGGTAAGGCTGAGGAGTAGTTCCACAAACAGGTATTTCATGCGACATTTCCCTTCCAACCAGTAAACAGTACTTTTAAAAGTCGGTCATGACTTTTTTTTTTTATTATTTTTAAAGACAGAAAACTATGCTTCTGCCATATGATTTTGCTAGTAAACAGAAAAATGACCCCTTCTGCCCAAAAACTTAATCCAAACCTATATTTGGCAAGGTCAAACTCTACATTTTTGTAATTAAAAACATCGTGAACTGTAGGCTGCAAGAATTTGATTTTGGACAAACTCCCCCACCTCCCTTCCCTGATACCAACACAGCTATCAATTTGTGTAACAATCCTACAGTCATCTTCTCAGCTGCATTGCGTAAGAATTAATACTGGCTACATCCTCCATATGACAGACCATGCCTGGAGTAGAAAACTGGAACTTTTCAGAATGCCCAGAAACATTACACCATAGTACAGGTTAGGAAATAAAGAATCCATTACATATGAAATTTAAGGGAGACTCTGCATCAGCATGACAGCATAGTGACTTAAATTGAAATGTGCCCAGGATAATATACACATGATTTTAAAATCAAGTCCCTTCTGCACATTGACAGCACACAACCACAAAAAATAAAAATTACTTTTTAATGTGTGAGATCTTTGAGATTAAGTTGCACACTACTCCCTAATCCCGGTATGTCCCCCACCGACCCACAATGCTTTATGTATTTCTGGAGTAACATATTTCTTCACAGATTTCAGGCACCTTCCTTCTCCTCCAAATCCCTCTCAAAACTCACTTGCTGCTTCGCTTCTGTGAGCACTTTCAGCTTCAGTGCTGTCTGTTCCCTCTCGATCATATTAACCAAAAACAATGAACACCTGAAAATTATTTTGCCATTTTAAATAATGTTTTTTCATGAACAGTTCTTTTCTTTGTGTGCCTTATGTCTGCTGAACACATCTTTTTGCTTTCAGATGCGCGAGCTTTAATGGGGAGGACACTTGTTAAAGAGGAAAACAGAGCATCTGAAGGTCACGCTCCTGCTCTGAGCTGCTCCCCTGCATGGGCAGAGATAACTGCAGACAACTGATGTTTGCTTTCAGCTCTCGTCCCCACAAAACCAGCCTTTGAGAATAAGCAGTACGTATGCATTTCTGCATCTGTGCATAGGAGAAAGAATATTGGAGACAGCACTAATTTAAAACCTGGGAAACATAAGTACCTGTCATGCTACAGTCAGCTTCATTCCTGTCTCAGATCTATGGAATTGAACAAAACATCACTCGTCTTCCACATGGCAGTATGTACGTGTTCACAAACCAGACTGAGTGACTTGATTCCACAGTAATGAATGCAGTAATAGAGATTACAAACATATTGTACCTTAATGTGGAACGGAGAGAAATTTCAACAAATACAAGTTTGACCGAGTCTAAACACATTACCATTGCTGGAACGAGTAAGAGCTTCCAACAGGAAAACTGAAAAGGCCACAATGTAGAACGTTAACCTCGCCATTTTGTATTGAAAAATATAAATAGCTCTATCAATTTACCTGTGCAAGAATATGCTCTCCAGACCACTCGTATTTCAGAGTGTTTCTGGACTATTAAGATTCTAAGGTGCCCTGGTCGCTTCTTAAATCTGAATTATCAGCTTCCATACTCCGAACACTCGAGATTCAAATAATCCACAAAACCCAGACTCACTGAAGAGAATTTTAAGCTGTTCAAGTTACTTTATGTTTTCATCTCTTCAAACAATAAAATACTCTGATATAAAATCAAATCAAAGCCACAGTACACAAATTGGGCTAGTATCAGGAAGGTGTTTTGAGGATTGATAGTTTCCAGAAGGCCACAAAACAGTAGTTTTGAGGGTTTTTAATTTTATTTATTTTAAGTATGGCGAAATATTTTTTTAATAAAAAATACCTTAATAAATGGGTATACTAGTAAATAGAATCTTACCTTCCTTTCCCTCTAAACTATGATTGTGATCAAGTCTCTTCACATTTGCTATGCAGGCTAGACTCAATCTACATTTCCAGAGCCCAGCAAGCACCATACTGCCGGGACAAAGACAAGCCAGGTCCCAGTGCAGTTTGACAAAAGAAGCTGCAGGATTTGGGACACAGCCTCCAACCCACCCTGGGCCTTCCTCCCTTAAAACAGCTGAAAAAGGAGGTTTGGATTTCTCTGGATGGCTTTCAATGAAGGTTACACTAGTGTGTGCATGTAGCAGGGAGAAGGATGTAATACAGGATCAAAAATGACAACTGAGAAAATGAAAAAGATGGCAAAGAACTGGGTGAACTGAGCTAGCACACAAGTAGAGCACTGAATATTTTAATTGTTATGATACCTAGAATGTGAAGATGAGAACAATTTTACAGTAAAAGTCTCTGAACCAAGAGCAAAATATTACTGCTGCAGTGACGGTCTTTCCATGTTTTGGAAAAAGACAACAAGAGACCACTGAAAGTGACAACTAAGCAGCATGACGAACCAAGGGACACATTTGTCAATTCTCAAGTCACTGACACACCAACACCCAAGGGTTTGTCGAGTCCAAGAAAATGATGATCAGCTAGACTGAGGCTAACAGAATATGAGCAATCAAATTTAGGCTGCCCATGACTTGTGGTATTTCAGTAATAAGTTAATTGAAAGCTTCAAAATATAATATTGGTCAATACATCAGCTATATAGTGGGTGATGTATGAAGTATTCTTGCCCAGCAGCTGAAACAGGAAACCATGAAGTTCAGTTCACATTTTTCCTTATTATCCATACTCTGATTTTTTAGCATTAATAAAATACTATTATGAGAACATTTAGCTAATAAAATCCCGGCATCCTGTTATTACCTTCATGCTTCATATTTCTTTATTAAATGTGTTAAGGAGAAATAAGAGCCAGATGCAAATAGTAGAGCTGAAATTATCAATTAACTTAAATATGATTTAGTTTGTCAGCTTACACACGCATCCCAGTGGGCCTTTTGACATCAACAGGTCCTCTTTCTTTACCACACTTTCAAAACAGCAGAGAGTTTTGAAGTTACTGGTTTTAATAAGACTAGGCTCAACCCTACCAAGTTAAAAAACCCTCCTCAGTAAGGCTTGCTTCTCTACACTCAAAGTTCTCAGTATAATTCTTTCTTCTTTGTTGGCAATTTATGCTTTTACACAGATTCCATAAAATGTGGTAATTTATATTTCATTTTATAAGCAAGCCGTTTAATGGATCTCAATCCTCCTTAAACATAAAAGTGCTTTTTAGTGAAGTGAGAGGCTGTTCTCCAAAACTGCAAAAGAGTATTTTCCTGATAATACCATCATAACAAAAATACTTTTGTAAATTGAGTTTCCTGAAGTTCCAGTTTAACAGCTTGATAACCAAAGTCCTCTTCTAATGCTACAGAACTGGAGGCAAGAGTGA
This sequence comes from Anseranas semipalmata, assembly GCA_013399115.1. Classification (NCBI taxonomy): domain Eukaryota; kingdom Metazoa; phylum Chordata; class Aves; order Anseriformes; family Anseranatidae; genus Anseranas; species Anseranas semipalmata. The sequence goes on along the minus strand of VXAA01000837.1, from coordinate 1,340,117 downwards.
AAATTGTTAAATCGTTGCCTGTTGAGTTCTGCTGAAGCAAATCAAGGAACTCTGCTTTTAATGAAGTCACAGTGAATTACCTTTAAGGCTAGTCATGGCCTTAAATGTTCAAGTTCCCCCCAAAATCCTCTCCTTGAAGGATTAGCAGGTATTAAAACTTTAGGTTATACAAGCAGGTGATTACAAATAAAGAGCAATAAACTAATTTTTGATGCAGCATTTTGCACATGCTAAATAATAAGAAATCTGACAAAAGCTGAAAGTCTCATTGCATTTAATTCACCGCAAAAACAGAATGTTAAGAGTAAACACTACAAAAGATTTCTCTTGTTATTTAAGTGATGCATGCACTACAGCCACTGCCACTAATTCATTCTTCCATTTACTGTGGTGTTATCACACGTGAAAGTTGCCGAATGTATGTGTGTGGGGGGAGGTTGGTGAGAGTTACTCGTACATAGTTTTTAAAATTACTTTTTATCATTCATTTATTTTAGGACACTGCAAGAACAAAATAGAATCATGGAAAATGTTAGGTTCAAAGGGCCTTCTGGAGGTCATTTAGCCCAAACTCCTGCTGTGAAAGCAGGGCTAACTGCAAAGCCACATCCAGTTGTTCAAGGCCAAAATCATACAAGAGAACCCAGGGGTACCTTTGTTAATTTTTGAATCATCTATTGTGATAGACAGATTTGGATCTAGTTTTCTAAAAGATGTTTGAAATAGAAATACTGGTGCTTAGGGCATGTTTAGCAAAACAAAAGTAAAGGTAAAACACCAAATCAATTTTTCTACTCTTAACAGCACCCAAAATGCAAGAAACCGCTCATCCTGACATTAACTTTCAGAACCTGTCAGATTGTACTTCACAATGGAATCAATGAGGAGACTTACTTGCTCAGATCATCTAACCTAACCCTAACCTCAGGAAATTTAGGATAAAATGTTGTCCTTTCATAAAGAAAGGAACAGATGTGATTATTTTCAGTAAGTTTAAAGTTACTATTGCAAGAAAACAACTGATCTGTCTTCATCTACAAAGAACACCAAAACCAGCTCACTCATCATGTAAGCAAATCTGTAGTTATACAAATTGGTTCTGGCATTTAGAAGAGCAAACCCTTCTTCAAACAGATAATAAACTTAATAGCTCAGTGTGAAAATCTGGCTCAAGATATAGGAGGATACTCTAGTGTCCTCACTGGAGTTGGTGGGGTAGCCTGTTGACTAGAATGTGAGTAGTCTGAGCAGGTACACTGCAATTCACCCTTCAAAGTCAGAAGACAATCTTGAATATATCCCATAAATCAGAAGCTCTTAAAAGTATAGGTGACATAAAACCTACACCAGTGATGGTAAGCCATGGGTAGACCCAGTCTTCAATAATAAGCTCTGCTTAAACATCCTTCATTGGGGGTTAAGAAAAGTAACGTTTCCTTACTACAGGCTAAGATAGCTCGACTGATGCATGACTGCAAGGCTGAGCACTACGCTATGCAGCAAATAAAATATGCCCACTAAAACTAACTTCCTGGTCCCTGCTCTAAGGAGCTTATAGATTAAAAGGAACAGAGTAAATTACATAATACAAAACTATATCAGAATTGCAAGCACATGGCACAGACATTTGAACAAGGAAACACTACTTAAACTGTTCTCTGAACAATGTCTGACCTAGTTTACAGTAAAATCCTAAATTATGTTTTACCTAAAATATTTGAAAATAAAAAGCTTTGAAAAGAGCTACTGTCCTGGTAAAAAATCTAAAAGTATCACATCTACTGATCTGGTTGCTATATTTAAAGAACAACTTCAGTGTGCTCCTCACATGGGTTGCAAGGTGTTTGTGACAGATGACAAAGATCTGCCAGACAACACTGCACAGTTACTTATAACACTTGCAAGTATTACGGCAATTCAGTCTAACTGAATAGCTTTTATTTCTATGACAGTATTAGGCCAGAGTGAAACAGAAAAGCTAAATGGACAACATTACCCACTGAGTTACATTTAGTGAATTCAAAAAAGTTAATTTAAAATGCAGTCCTTTTACAAAAAAGAGGATTTTTTTTTTATACAAGCAGTTTCTGTACAAAGGCTTGGTGGAATAAGAGATCAGAAATCTATACAATGCTCAAAAAAAGGAACCAGAAAGAAGTTGGCAATATTACTGTAACATAGTACAATACCTTAAAACTTATTTCTGGTTTACAAAGACAGACCACTTAGTAGGCAAACTTTTCCCTTCCCACTTGTTCCTCCCATCTACCTCCAAAATTAACTCTTAAAAGAGAAACATAAAAACTCTGCATTTCCCCTGAACCTCTGTCTATTCAAGTTTGTGCTGCAGTGATAATTTGATAGTTTATTCTCAAGCTTACTCAGAGAGAAAAGACACTGAGATATATTAAGGCTGTACAGTGACTACTAAATAATCCCCTGGCTTCCCAACCTCTGTCAAGGATGTATTCACAGACACTGTTAGAAGCACGAAACACTGTTCAGTATTTTAACAGAATGCTTTAGAAATGAAACAACCAACAGATCTACTCGCATTATGCAGATCATTATCTGCCTCAATTATGAAGGTAATGACTTGCCTAGAACCAGAATTACCCATTTAAAGGAAGACTGTCCTACCTCCCACCAGTTTTAAAGATTAGATCTGCATTAGGTGCTCCCTTCGGATGCTGGTAACGAGGACGCCGTTCACGATTAGTATTTGCTGGAGCTGGACGCTGTGCCAGGGACTGCAACATTTCTGTAATTTCATACAGAAAGTAAGTTAATACATTTGCTATACATCTTTTTAAGGAGAAATTTACACAAGCACATTTCACTGTCATGAAGTTAAAAAAAAAAGACATCTTATTTATACTTTGCTTTGGGGTTAACATTTTTCATGTTATTCCACAGCAGCTGATTTTTTTTTAAATTACTAAAATTGCACAGACAGCTTTGACAAATCCACTCTACCCCATAACAAGAACTTGCATTTCCAGATGTTCTTACAGAAGGAACTGCCAGCAATGGTTTTTGTCACAGGTGCTTAAGAAGGGAGCTGTGACCTTTCTTCCTGAATGTATCAGCCACCACTGACTGCATCAATGACGAGGGACAAAGGTTCACAGCACTGTGAGAAGCCTAACGCAAAACTGCCCTGAAATGGTAACAGCTGGACAATGTTGCTGCCAAGTAAAGACTCGGTGAGAAACTTGTCCTAAATTAGCATCTAGAAGTCAGGTATTTGTCTAAACTAGTCATAATAGGATCCTTTTACAGAGGAGACAGACACCTGAAGAGGGTGACTCAGCTGACCTACATTACACCAGCCGTCTTTGGGATGGAACTTCACTTCATGATCAGAGGGAAGAAATAGGTAGATGCAGAAAGTATGATGTGTTGGCATTTGTTAAACCTCATTTCATTTCATTTTTGTTATGCTAAAAAACAGCTCTTTACTAGACTAAGTTAATGGTTACTAAGTACCTGATACAATTACAAATACATCACAAGAACCTCCACGTAACCTCTGTCCATATGTTAGCGCATGGAATGCAAAATATCTCTGACAGTCCACCTGTGTAAAAATCTACATTGCTCAGCAAACAGATGGAATAAATGAAGGGGAAAAGTGCAATAAGCTGTTAAAACAGATTATCTTTGAAAGTCTGCTCTGTCTGGTTCTCTAATCTCTACTAATCTCCAGTCTGCTATTGGAGACACATGCACATCACCTGTTAGAAACAAACTTCCACTACTCTCAGAAAGACTTGTGCAAGTCAGAACTGGAGAGTAACGAGATTCTATCACCATTTACAAAATGCATGCAAAGCTTTCAGTAAGCTATCCACCCAATCTCTGAGAAACTGGGAACCTACAAATGATTTAATACACAATATTGGTGTCAACAGTTAATGAACCATGTATTCATACTCTGGATGCTCCCCTGTCAACACCCAGAAAAGGCCAAGAAAGCCATTCAACACATTGAATAGTCCATATTTGTAAACATCATGAAATAACATCCTTCAGAAACAATTCTGTATATCAGGACAGATCTCTGTAACAAGGCAATGACAAGACCAGGGGGAAAATAAGAGATCATGGTACAGTGCCAGGCAAGTGCTAGAAGCAAGCACTGAACCATCAAGCGTCTCCATGCCTGTCTCTTCTGTTTTCCACACAGTAGGTAAAAGAAAATAGTGGGGTTTGTGAAAAGTCAGTAACATGAGAAACAGAGTAATTGAGAAGATAACGGAAGAAATGGCAAGTGAACACAATGCATTAGCTAGGCTGAGGACATGTCACCCATCCTTGGTTTTAGCGAAGAAAAAAAGAAAGTACACATATACTAGCCCAAGTTACAATCATCCTGTTCCTAATACTTCTTTATGTTAAAGTGTTTGTAATACTAACAAACATTAATATTACATAATTATTTAATACTACTTTGAAGTATTTCATGCAGGTGAATTTTCATTTATTACCTAACCTGTGTAGATGGAAAAAAACAACAAAATGTACATGCAAATGTTAGGACAACCTTGAGGCATTCTTCCAGAAATTTTAAGACAACCCCCCCTTGGTAACTTCAAAGCTTGAAACAGAAATTTAAAACCAACTCTTTCTTTTAATGTGTATGTATATGTACCACTTTGTTACAGGCAAGCTGACTCTTCAAAAGGAACCATCGACTGCACATACATAATTAAAAATAGTGCCAATCAGGAATATTATTTGGCTTGTGTAATCTATTGGATTAAAGTGTCCTTTTCAGTTTGGTTTTACTTTGCATGTTACCCAGGTTAACAAGAAACAATCAAGATAAAAATGAATCGATTTTAAAACTGACGTCAGTTATGGAAAAAACTATTTCTTTATTGTTGATATTTCCCCCGAATTAATGCTTTACACACAGCACCTAGAAAAAAATCTGAGAACGTAAAAAATTACCTGTTAATGGTTATCTATTAATATCCGTTTTCTGATTCATTTCACTATGACAAAATGAATGTGATCCTTCTTTGGATAAGAAGCACAATTGGTCACAATAAAATCCTAAATTAAACAGACTGATTTTTAAAGATACCCACAAATTCATATGACTAGTCATAATAAACCAAATGCTCTGACTGTTAGAAAAATATCAGAAGTGTCATTAATGAGGGAAACCCCAAAAAAGTCTGAAAGAAGCACTTAGATGTCTAACTCTGAAGTCTATTGCTTCTCTTTCTTTTTCATGAGGGGACTTTGTAAGAGGGAAGTGTCTCGGAAAAAAGCTTTTAAGCAGAGTGCAATATTTAATACTAAGAATATATTGTATCACCATTTCAGAGCTCTGTAGACACTTGCTTTGGAAAAATACTCCTTTTCAGGATTACAAGCTTAGTTCTTGTATTAGCAAAATCCTGAACGAAGGGTTAGATTCCATGCTTTTTTTTCCTCAAAACAATTAGATCTGCTGCTTTAATTTAAATTTCCCATTTCTTGATTAATGACCTTTCACTAAATACCTTAAATGAGATTTCCTGATAATTAACTACTAAACCATGATTACCACCAGACTGCAACATCTTTACAATAAAAAACTGAGCAGGAACTTTGGAGATGTTGAATGGAAAAACTAACATGAGAACTGAATACCGTCAGTTTTATTTGTTTTGGCTTTGTTTACTATTTGAGTAAGCCAAGGAAATTTGAAGTCTGAAAAAAAAAAAAAAGAAAAAAGAAAAACCACATCAAGAGCACTGGTTTAGGAGCTATATATGATTTGTTGTATTAACTGTTTCAACCTGTCAATGTTCCAAAATGCTTGGTTTATATATCTTTAAAAAACAAGTTAGATCATATCATTTGTACAAAACTTTCATTTTGTTAATATATTCTTATGCTCCAGATTTGTAAGGCTCCTAGAACATTCAGCAATATGAAACTGAGTTAATAGTTTTTATTTCTTCAGCAAAGGTTACCAGTTAGTATTTGCACGTCTTAACGTGAAGATCCTAAATACCTTTGTCTATTTACATCTAAAAACTGGAACTTAAATTGCATAGAATGAATTCCTCTTGTATCCAACTCGATTCTCTTCCAGTAACGGAGACAATGCCACAAACATCAGATTAATTTTGTGTTAGTTTATTTTTAAGGAAACGGTAATCCCAGTTCTTCCCCTTTCCCAAGCTAAACAGAAATGCACAGATTTATTGACACCCACTTAAAAACTCCCTTTCATGGAAGAGCTGTAAAAATGTCTTTGAGCACAGAGTACAGGCAGTATGTAATGGATGATGAACTAAAACTATAGGTTTTCCACGAAGTATTACAAATTAATATTCAGAACTTCTATTGCTAACTATCACAGATAATATTTCTGTAGATCCATGAAAGTTCCTCTGAAGATAAAAATGAAGTACTCAGTTATTTTCTTACCCTGGTAGTCCTCTTGTTCTTGGCGTTCATTGATATCCAAAGTGAGCTTTTTCATCCGCATTCTCTCCTCCTGTTCAGCTTGCTGTTGGTTCCAGTGGTTTGCAGCAAGTTGGGAAGACATCGGTACGTTTAAGATCTTAAACTGCAAATGAAAATAAGTTTAAGTGCCCGTCACAGGACAACAACAACAAGAAGACAGAAGGGTAATGGTTATTTCTACAGTATTGTATATCCAGATGAGATACCTTCTACAGAAGTTTCTACTGAAAAGTATGTTGTTTTTTTTTTCCCCCTTCTTTTTTTCAAACTCTACTTCACTTAATGACACGAGAAAAATATAAGATACTCAGATGCTCTAAAGCCACACAGAACACACAAAAAGGCTGATGTGCTGATAAGGCAATAGATGATTACACCACAGTATTTACAGGAACAAAATTAACTGTCACCAGGAACACAGAGCTATATGCTTTTCTTATTGTGATACAAGCCTCGTTACATAGATATGCCCACAATGAATTACACTGGTCTTGAGATAAAACCACCACAGCTGGCTCAAGAAAGCTGCATCTTCCTACAAAGTTCTCTTACCTTCCAAAGAAATGAAACCCCTAAGCAGAATTTCTGCTATTACCCCTTGTGATAACAGAGGAGAAATGTTCTCAGGATTTCAGATATCCTCCAGCATTCCTTGGCAAGTACTTTTCTTTTCTACGGATGGTTTGAGCTCCTTAGTGCTTCTCCTTGGTCTCAACTATGGTATCAAGTGCAATTGTTTTCTCTGCCCCCACACCCCAAACATCCACACTATGCATTAAACACATTACATCTGATTTGCCATAAGTTACATTGAAGGTAAGCTTGGTACTACTCCTACAGAAGAACTGTCTCTCTGAAAACTACAGCTGAGATTTTGAGAAAAAGCATAGGGATGACGTTTTCTTTGTTCTCAGACTCAAAATTCAAGGTTTTATTGCCACAGGAAAATATTTTAAAGTTATCCCAAAATAGAGAAGTAATTTTTAATCTTACTTGCAACTGAAACAATGGTTTTCAGAAATCCTTTAATGCTAAAGTTTGTGAAAATATTCAGAAAAAATTTCACTTCCCCTTTTAATTGCATCTTCATTAGAAATAAATATGCCCGAGCTATAAGTAGGATAACACATTTAAATATAAACACTCTCAATATTCCAGGAACTACTCTGAATCCTGCTGCTCGTTCTCATCATCTGAAATCTATTTCCATAGAAATAGAAACAGGGGCAAATTTCTAAGTTTTCTTTTCTGCTACACTGTCAAAAGCTGCAGGTAAAATGATACATCATCAAAACCTCTGTTGAGATGGTATGTAGTAAACAAAGTCTTCACTACATGTATTCAGTATTTCACGCAGTAATTACCGAAAAATCTTAAAGTACCTATTACATAGCAGTGCCCCACTGGCAGCACATTAATGATGAGTGTGAGAAGATGCCAAGTACTCGCATGCAACACTTGAAAATAAACTGTTTCAAACAGTTAAGATAGACTCTTACAAAGATTTGAGAAAAACATGAGTACAGTAAAACCCTATCAACTAAAACATTTATTTCGATGAGGCAAATCAGGCAAAAGATTTTTTTTTTTTTAAGTATGTATCAATTATATTGAATGTCAATATAAGCTTGTTATTAAGGCATATGGAGGGAATAAAAATGAAAGTTCTTGAAATTCCTAGAGAAAAGCAAGCTATAGTTACTTATTGCTGAGCAGACTACGCAAGCTCCCAGATATTCTCAAATGAGGCTTATGTAAACTACACAAACAACTAACAAGTCCATTAGCAGCATCTCATGGTAATAATCACTTCCTAGCTTCACCATGAAGCTCCTCAGCCATTTTGATATGTGCTTTACTTCTTGACTATTCTATGGATTTATCACATCAGAGTGGGTGGTAAATGTCTTCAGACAGGATGTTCACAGCAGGAAAAAGAAAACTGAAACATATAACAGGGCAAATGAACGAAACAGATCCAAAAAACCGACAGGCTGGTAATTAACAAAATATCACTGAGTCACTATCTCAAGGCAATCTGATGGTTGTCAACTGGAATCAAATCGCTGACGACAATCACTAAAGGACAGGATGATTACTGAGCTAATGAAACATTTCCAATTTGCAAACAGTGAAGAGGTATATTGATAACCTCTTATAAGACCTGTGAGATGGGGACAGAATATAAAGAATTCAACTTAGGAGATGGCAAACTGAAGAATGAACTGAAAAAAGATCTGATAAAAACCTCACTGAGATAAAGAACTTAACATTCAAGGACAGACTTGACCATTCAATGGATATTAACATTCTTTTATGCAATCTTGCTAAAAACATCTTTCAAAAGGAAGGTAATCTTTTACCTTAGGTACTAACCACACTTCTTGCTACTGGGTGACTCTTTTTACAGTCTAAATCTCACCTGTGTTCACATCTACCTGGCATAAATCTTGGACAATTTCACAAAACATCAAGTGGTACTACACTTTGGATCTCATCTCTTACGATGCCAGTATTTCTTTATTTCCCTCTGTTCTCTCGCATTTTGTGGGTAACCCGGGATGCTATAGGCTGATTTCCAATAACCATGTTTAGTTCTACTGCTACTACTTCTGTCAGTTTTGTCACGCAGCTTCCTTACTCTAGGTGACAGGTAAAAACCAGCCATCTATTGCAAGACACTGGTCCACCTGCTATTCTTGCTACCACCTGTTTTTGTTGGTCACAGTCTGAAACAGAAGGATAAAATATAGTGTCCTTGCTGCTGTAAGCCTGCAATGACTATTAATTCAGGTTGCATGTTGCTGGTAAACAGCAATCCGTTGTTCTTGTGTTCCGTTTCAAAAAACTAGTAGTCAATGCCCCACTAAAATCTGGCAGAACACCGGCATGTGAACTGAGCATTTAACGACTGGATGTCAACTATCAACTATTAACCTCCAGAAGGAAGCCCAGTGCATTCCATTTTCATCAGCAAGTACTTCCTTAACAGCTACAATTTCTAGTTTCAGAATTACCTTTGACAAAGAGCATGGATCAAACCAACTCATAAGATAGGAAGTGACAAGGTTGACATTGTAGTGACGTGGTTATGCTTGCCATTTGATTGATTGTAAGGATAAAACATTACTTACAGCCTTCCAGGTTGTCTGTATAATCCTTTTCCCTGTTTTTAAAATGCTGAAAGTTTACAGCTCTAAGTTACCAGTAAATTATGCACCCAACACTTCAAAACTCAGTGCACATTCTGCTCACAGATATTTTAAAATAAAATACTATAAGAAACAATTATTTTCCTTTTCAACTCCACCTCTTCCTTCCTGCTTATTTTTCTGTTAAAACTGACTACTAAGACATACTTTTTCTGAACGCAAAATTATGGACAAAGAAGCCTTTCATTGACTCAAGAACTGAAGCAGTCTATAGAGTGAAAAAAAAATTTTTTTCTAGAAACATTTAAAGGAGTTTTGGCAGGAAGAGCCTACTCCCAAAAGCAAATACTGGGGGAAGAGGGAGGGAAAGCTCCTGAACAACTTGTACTTTCTTTTTCAAGCCACAGAATGCCAGCAATATTTTCCCCTCACATGTAGTATGAAGATCCTAAAATTCTTGGTAACTTCAGATATCCACAGTAAATTATCCTAACAAAGCCAAACACCATTTCTTGATCAGAGTTCTCTAAACTCCTTTCCCACTCAATGACAGCAGCTAGAATTCCTCACTTAAAACTTCTGTAGAACTTTATATACAACGTTAAGTTCCAGGACAACAAAATAACCAAACAAATGTAGTAAGGAAATCAGTTAATCACCACTACTAAATACATGTTGTATGTGCCTACTCAAAGAGGTATCTTACTTATACTTTGAAAGCGCTTAGGACAGCATTTTCTTAACAGAATAATGAAGCTTAAAAATGGATTTGGAATTATGCTTACTAGCGCCACTGTTTCATGATAACAGACCTTCTCATTTTCTACAGATTTTTAAAGTGTCTTTCATTTTAAGGAAAAAAAAAAAAAGATTCTATTTCAGCTTTATATACCTCAATTATTCTGCACTACTGCAAAAATTCAGGTAACAAAAGTCACAAAGTAACGACAGATCTAAACACTTGAAAGATGCAGATGAATGGAACGAAACAATGCCTTGGTTTTGCTTTCCACAAACTAACTAGAGTCATTCATTTTTATCATCAATTTACACAACTGAAGAAAACTCATCTTTAAAGGACATAAACCATGACAAGAAATTTATGTGGAAAGAGTGTTAGGTATTTGTGTACTATGCATTTGCTGATCCAGGAAAATTCCAGGATTTACTGGAGAAAAGAGCCTAGGCAAATGTATAGCTTGGCTGCATGAAGCAAGGTGTGTATTTTTGTTGGTTTTTTTTGTTTGTTTTTAAAGTCAACAGGATTTCCATTTAAGTTTCTCCAAGAGATTCACTCAGCTCATTCTGGAAGAATCCCCTTAAAAAGGCTTCAGAGATAATGACTGTTTTCCAAGTTGAACAAATTCAGCCAAGTGAGTGGCAGTTACTTAGGAAACCAAATTCAGCAAACATAATATATTTTGATTTGAAGCTGGATGTAGTTTCAGCAAAATGTAAAGAATCTTTAAGATTTTGGAATATTCCTTCACCTTTTCTTTCCCACCCCTTTGAACTTTCAGTCCGAGTCTGCCAACCACAGGTGTTCATCTTCAACACCAACATTTAAAATAAAAACAAAACATACCACTGTCCCTGTAGGTGTAATCAGCAAACAAAATTAATAATGGTACAATTTAACCAAAGAATCGTTATACTTGATTTCTACTAGCAACCAAGAATTCCAAGGAACTACACTTGACATTATCTGTATTTCAAAATTAAGAGGTCTGAATGTTATTCTGAGAAAGTGGGGGAAAAAAGGGAAAAATTCTGTGACTTTCAAAGTCATATGGAGTGCGACTGTTAAAAAAAGTGAAAGGATATTCCCCTCCAGAAATTTTTTTCTTTTTTAAATGCAAAGTCTACACCTTACATAAACTTTTACCTGCTGTTTGTTGCCTTTTCGTGTTAACATGACAAACGGCATTGTGTCTCCAGACTCTGACTCTCCTTCTCCACCTCCAAGTGGGGGACCCTTCCTCAGCTGACTTTTGAGATGTAGAGGAATAGCAACATCCAACTGATGTACTTTAACTGATTCACCACTCCGTTGCTGTTAAAAGAAAGTAAATTGTATAAATAATCAGATGCTAAAAATGTCAGCAAGTCTGGCAATGTTCACATTTTTATGACTGAGAAAAAGTTTAACCTTCCAAGAATGCAGAGTAATATATAAATAAATTCACTAGACTTTATTACATTTTCCTTTCTTTTCCTTGCTTATAAACAAGAAAGTTACAAGGACAGAATACTTCATATTTTAAAGGAATTCTGGATAACTTACCCTTTTAAGGAAAGAAATCTAAAGACTTGATTAGTGACACTTGAGAATGGAAATTATACATTCATGGTTTTTTTTTTTGGTGCATATGATTAATATATTCCTCATTCAGGGCTTGCAGTACTCAAATATTTACCAGATGTGATTAGAAAACATATATAGCACTTAGAGGTTATGTAAATTTAAGCGCAGCTACATTTCAGACATATTATAAGCTAGACTTGGGTAGTCTACAATAAAGTCAGAAGTGTTGCCTAATATTCGATGCAGTTATTTTTCCAATAAAATGTCCTTATGTCATATATTTTCACTGGGCAAACTATTAATGGCTGAAAGCTACTCATCTAAGCATGTCAATTGCAGAAGAAAGGCCACAAGAAAAAAAAATTCATTTTTTAGTATGGCTAGCTATGCATTAATTGTTTACTTAAAAAAATAAAACAGAGGTAGCTGCACAGCAAATTACATTACTTTAAGAAAATAAAGATTTATACCTGAAGATTTTCCAGCATCATTTTATCCAATGCCTGAATGAAGTCTTCATCTTCTGCACAAGGGACATGTTTAAGTCCTCCTCCTTTAATCATTACTTCCTATTACAGTGGAAGAAAAAAACTCCATTACATCAAATTCAGAAATATGAATATTCAGTCTAGAAGTAAAAAAAAATATCCTCATTGCTTCCATGACATACCTAAATCAAAAGCGTTAAAAAAAAGTTAGAAAAATGTTTGGGGCCTGAATTACTTTCTTGAAGAAGTATTTTCTGACATTTACTGCAATCAATCATTAAAAAGGCTGGTCACTCGTAACATTCTGACCATACTAGCATGTATGTACATATGCATATATACACATTCTAGGTATGACAACACCACAAGGAAAAATCTCTATCCCTACCACACCTAGCCTAATTTTTTCTTGAAGTCCATAAAGTTAGACGGTGTTTTCAAGACAAATACCACTCTTCAGTATTTGGAAAGCAGAATGAGACAATTAAAATAGTACTTTAATGTGCCTCTTGGTACACAGAGAGTGTTCACTGCTTAAAAATTTGGAAAAATAACTAAGCATTTTCTTTTCAATTTTAAAGTGAAACAAAACATAATGCAAAACTGGTAGAAAAATACTTTCTTAGTCACCTACAACACCTACAATTGTAAAGGAACTGGGATTCAGTGGGCAGCAGGATGCCATGAGCACAATTTGTCAGCACAAGTTCCAATGCTTGATAGTTAAGGTAGCAGACTAGCACAAAGAAAATGCCACCATCTACATAGGGCTGGAACTGGAGACCATGCAACGTAAGTTCTAGCTGCCCACCTCACTCGCATCGGCTTTTGGCAACAATGCCACTTGTTCCTCTGCTAGAAGTAATACGGAAATCTATTCTCTTCTGAACAGTGATTTAACATCAGGGATTACAAAAAATTGCTTTTTATATGCTGCTTTTTAAAGCCAGTACCCCCAACATGTTCTCTAATAATCATTACTTTCTTTACTATGCAACTACAATTCAGGCTTAATCAGGTTCTCTTGCTATATTACAATTTGCCGTTCCAAAAAATCTGTATTTTAGGTATTCTGCACTTCTTGGTTTGCCTCCTTTTCAGTTTTGAGATGTATTGCAGAGTAACTAGTTTACCTTGTATCAGTTTGCTACCATTGCAAAACCATCACTCATGCAATCGTTTCCAGTCTAGCTACCTGTGAAAACGCACAGTCCTGTGAAAACATGTTGCAGTAAAGCTGATTGCATGAACGTTTTCAGAAGGCAACAGTGAAAGTCTGAAAATATAAGCTCTACAATGTATTTGAAAGAATAGCAGGAAGTGTTTTTGCTGTGTCTTCCCAATACAGTATGAGCAGCACTGACTAAAAACATTCAGAAAAAAAAGCATAAATCAATTCACTTATCTAAAGCAATAATACGTACTGTATTCTCCTCATCTGTTTCATTTTCCTTATTGGAATCTGTAAGATAATCAGTGTTTTCTTCCTCCTCTTCTTCACCTTCTTCTTCCTCATTGTCAGAGCCCTCCTGAAATATTACATGTTTATAATTTGAGAATAAAATAAAATGTTTTAAAAATAGAAAGTTACATTTATTCACCAGTTGTATTCTGAGGAATACAAGGCTTTATACAACTGATTTATACATCTTCACTGACAGCAGTGCTGATGCCATTTCCAACGACAAAAGCACCCCAACATACATTTCAGACAAAAACAAAATAAAGCTCACTTGCATTTGACTCCTCGCACATTTTCTGCATCTTTCCCACCCCATCTGAACCTGTTTAGTTCAGTCAGTTTGCTGTTTTTTGTTTTTAATGTCTCACAGCAAATCTACAGTCTGAACTCAGCCAGCTTTGTTTAGCATTTTCATGAATGTACAGCAAAAAAGTTGAAAGATTTCATTTAAACAATTTTTTTTGATTATTTTTATTATTTTATTACTGTGATGGTGTTTAAACACTAGAACAGATTGCCTAGAGAGGTTGCAAAGTCTCCATCCTTGGAGATATTCAAACTGGACATAGCCTCAGTCAACCAGCTGTAGGTAACCTTGCTTTGAGCTAGGGTGGTTGGACAAGATCTCCAGAGGTCCATTTTCCTGCCCCCAACCATTTATGATCCTAATGATATTATTAATTTTGGGTAAAGGCAGAAAAAACAGCCAAACTTCAGCAACTTTAATGCTGAGGGTCATCAACTGAAAGACAGCTTACTAGTAAATGAACCAACCCAAGTATAAGGAGAAAAAGTGTTTCCTGTTTCCTTGATAAATTCATTTCATCATAACACTAACGTTATCATGTCAACTTTGCTGTATCATCGTGACAAGTTAGAATTTTTATGTCTGCTTTTTTATTGGCTACACCACTTTTGATTCAAAAGATTGGCACAGTAAACAAGGAAGGTTGTTATGCTCCATAAATCTTTTATTTATTCACATTATGTAGACATACTCTGAACACCTGTTATTTTTCCTACATGACTGCTTTGACATCTAGTCAATATATTTGCCTCTGCAACAGATAAAGACAATGATCTGAAAGTGTCTTCCTGCCAAAAAAAACTAAGGCATCTTTTGGCTGAAAAGCAGCACATACCCTGAGTAAAGCTGTCGGTTCAAGTTTCTATCATAATTTCTTTGGAATAAGCCTCAGACACCACTGTATTCAGTCTTCCATACATACACAACTGGGACAGAAATAAACCCTCAGTGTACTGACTTGGTTGTGCATACCCACATTTCCACCTGCTAACTCTGTGACATAGAAGGGCTTCAGAAAAGATCAAAATATTGACTACTCATTCTCGTTATGTGAGGCAAGGTATATGATTAAGTTCACCTCTTCTTCTGGCTCATTTACTTCACTTTCATTTCCAGATTGTTCCTCTGTTTCTGCTCCACCTTCTTCTTCTTCTTCATCCTCTTCCAGATTCTCTCCTTCTGTAATGGAATCTTTGGAATCTTTGTCATTCACAAGTCCTGCAATTTGAAGAAAGAAAGAATTAGAGCAAAGAAAAGAGCTGAAACATTAAAAAACATAAAACTGTTGAAATTATGTGTAGGATCACTTCAAGAAGTCCATTGATGCTGAATACTAAAACTTCCGATGGGTCATAATATTCCATTTTTCAATAAAAATATTTTCTATATATTGTTACCTTGGTTTATAAATAAACAGTAGCAAGGTTAGCAATTTCCCCTCAAGAAGAGGAAAACATTATGGAGAATATTTAAAGTCTTCCACAGAAGAGCAATCAAGAAGCTGCATAGTGCAAAAAGCTTTGAAATACCCTCAAACTAAACGTGCAACCTTACTGAAACGTGCAGACAGATGAGCACTAAGTCACAGACGCTCAACAAAAATGGCAGAACCCAGAAGACATCAAGCCTCTGCAGCACTAGTTGTGGTACATCATGCTACCTCAAGAGAATCCTCAAGTTCTTAAACATTATTCAAAGCATCCAATTAAAGTTTCTTTAACACAATTTAAGTACTCAAACTTCTGCACTGTATTTCTGTTGACAGAGAAATCATACACAACAGTAATTCCATTTCTTAAAGGTCAATTAAGAGTTTTGAAAGAAATATTTTCTCAGTCTGTAATAAACTTTTCTGACTCTCTCTTCTAATGCTCCAAGGCTGCACTTGAACCTACGAGGATGTAAGTGCCTACATGAAGTCTTTAGAAAATCAGAGCCTCTTCTAGAACTATTGTCTACCGTGCTCATCCTACTTGCAGACAGGACTGACAGTTCTTTCACCGAGTTTTAATTCATCTTGCGTTTTTCTGTACTGACCTGCTTGCCACCTCCATTCCTCAAGCCATTTTAGTTTACTCTGCGTGCAAGGAATCAAGCGTAACTCCCTAAAACTCTGCCTTCTTTCAATAAGATGTCCTTCAATGTAACATCCCCTATCTATACCTTTCCTACAGCAGTGAAAAGTAAGTTTTGGCTTCTTTCAGCACTTCAGTGTGCAATTTAGTTTTAGATAGAGATTTTTATTAGAATTTTTTTCCTCAGAGAAAATATTTGAGAATTGAGCATGGTTCTGGTATTCATGAAAAAGACGTTTTAGAAAACAGCTATCACAAAAATTAAGCCATCCACTGCAAAACAGAACAAACTTCTACCATACACTATTCTTTTCATACATTCTTGTAATTTTTTTCATTAATCTATACAGTCACCTAATCCTCTGGAAGATCGTGGCTTGATCTAGCAGAAAGTGAGCTGATGTCAGCCTTCCACAACACAGCAGATCCAAGCCAGTCGTTTCTTGAAGATTTTGCTAAAGGGTCAGTACAGTTACTATGCAGTTTATCATTCATATTTGGAAATTATACTAACCACACACCTAGGGTTGGCCATTAGCTTAAGAAGTTTTTTGGACAGCAAATGAACACGTCAGTTCTGTGCTCTGCCATATGCAGAGAACGGAAGAGAACAAGAGAACAGTGAACAAATGCAGCAATATGTAATTCTTAACCAGAAATCTAGATTCCGAATAGACAAACAGTTTGGTGCATACCAGATTTTTTTTTTTTGTTCCACCTCCAGGTGCTTTTAAGAGATACAATATGCATATACACACGGCCAGGTCTCTTTATAAGATCTCAAATTTTGACAGCTAAGATCACAAAGACCAGCTTTTGGAAGAGGTGAATCTTTACAGCTATGCTTTAATTAGACAAAATTGAGAAGTGAAACGAATGGCATATATGGCTATACGGGAGGTAGCAAGGATTTCAGCTCTGTGTGAACTCATGCACACACACAAGCTTCCTTCTTCATATTCCTGAGGTTTCAAAGCAATCTTTTCTTATTTATAAACACCGTGCTCTTCAAAATCTGCGCTGCTCCATAATCATGCCAGAGTTTCTTTGGAATCACTCTCAGTATTTTCTCACCCATACAAAATCACCAGGAACCGACAGTCCCCAACTCAAGGTCTGTATGCAACAAGTTACCTCACTCTTCTGCCTAGAATTACACTTCAAACAGACAAAAAGCAAAGCACATCATGATTTTTAGCACGGTACCTTCTCAGTACTATTGTCCACCAGGCAATGAACTGCGGGTACAAACCGATCATGAACTGCAGTGTTATTAGAGCTCTTAAAGTACAAAAAAACCCTAATTCCCTTCAGGTATGCTCACATCTATCGTCATAACCCTCACAGATCAGAAAGGTAGGTAGATGACAATCTTCCTGAGAGCAACTTCAAACAGCCCTAATAGCAGGACTTGGAACCCCACCCTATACAGAAGTTTAATAGCAAGCATGTAATATCAGAAGAGCAGGGGGAACTCCTTTTTTTAAAGGTTGGACTGTTGATAGGCTTTGCTGGTGCCAGAACACACACAATAAAATGTTGTTCTCCAGCACTGGCTCATGCTCAGTGAGCAACCCCCTCCCATACTTAACTACACTGAATTCAACTGCTACAGCACCAGTGACTCAGAGAACAAAAGTTCTTATGATTTGTATGAAGGAAGTGCTCGGTATCTTGCAAAAGAATATTACAATTTATACGAGTTATAAATTACTTCTTAGTTACCATTTTGAGAGCATTAAAGCTAGTAACTTAGATTATACCACAAGGCAATTCTTAACTGCATTTCACTTACTGCCTAGATAATTTTAAGGCATGTCAATTAAATGAACACCATATTAAAAATATAAATTCCTCTTAAAACATAAGTTGCAATGTTTTACCTGGCAATTACACATACTTATCCCACTGGATTAAAAGATTATTCTGAAAATTGAACTTGTCTACCTAGACAAAATGCTTACAAGGCTATAATTAACACCTAAAAATGTAAAATTTACATATAAAAGCTTGTCATGAAGAAACTGGTCTTCAAATAAAAACTGAAGATTAAAAACTATGTAATGAGAAATGAGCATAGTAGTTTCCAAAGACTAATAAAACTTTTTGTACGTAGCCCTTCTTAAGTATGACAGTAGTTTTAGACAAACACTAACTTTTTTTTGTCAACTGAGCTGTGCTTGCAAGCCAAGCACTTTTTCCTGAAATTAACTGATAACACATATACCTGAAGCAAGATTTCTAAATACACATCACTGCAATCTGAGCGGTAACTACAAGCTAAATATTGCAAGGAAAAAAAAAGTTTAATAATCCAACCAATAATCCAAGTTCTAATTCACAAGAACTAAATTATCCTTTGGTCTCTATTGAAAGGTAAAACCCATTCAAAATTATTCCAAAGGAAGTGTAAGGATCAAAGTACCTGACAGCATTTGGAAAGAAACACCCTCTCTCTTTTATTTTTGTCTTATACGAATGTTTACTTTGACAACAGTAACTTTAGTCAAGTTCAGAACTGAGGAAGGAACATAAGAGTTGCAAGCAACCCATCTACCAGAATGACTAAGCTGGTTTACAGCAGTGCTCATCAGCCAACAGGCTACAGTAAACGAGCGCGCAGATACTCCTTAATTTTTGTAGTAAAGCATGCTTCCCAAATTTTTCTGGTAAAATTCATAGCTTTCTTTTTTATCATTTGCACTATTGTCTGCACCATAATGCTACATACTATATATATGTATAGTACGTGTGTATACACACACACCCCAAATAATAAATCCCTATCAACTTTTTTTTTTTTTAAAAAAAAACACTCCATCACTTAAGAGTTATGAAGATTTGATATGAGCTCTACAGAGATCAGAAAAAAGTAAATAAGCTACAAAAAAACTTTTATCACGAGAATAAAAAGATCATATCATGAGAATAACAATAGTTATCCATTATCTTCATGCAAAAAAATAACTAAGAAATACAGGAATTGTCAAAAAGACTTAATTCCCCTTGCACATTCTCTTACCTAGTTTTATTAAGAATTCCTGTTCCAAGTCTTGCACCTGTCTGATAGCTTCTTCCAGAGAATTGCAGAGCTTTATCTTTGGTCTCAGGAGTTCCAGTGTATCACTGATCATATAGTCAATGTCTATAGGAAATGGGTGCTCTTTTGTCCAGACATCCAGACTTTTTTTCCACCAAACATACCGCTAGAAAGCAAAATATTCAAGTAAATTGTATGCACACTGGCATTTATAAACTATTTTATTTGCTAAGTTTGTAATGCCTAGCCACATCTGTAGAGTAGAAAATGCGAAAGATTTCACATCACTACTCTATTTCATTCAACTAAGTTATTTTGATACCATTGAACATTGTTTTAGTAGAATTTAAAGAAGGAAGCAAAAAGGAATCAAGTCCAAAGTCCATTAGCATGATCTCCACAGATTGGAACTCCATATCATCTCATAGGAACCCACTCTAGTGTTTAGAAATCCCATCATGAAATCTTTTCCCTTTTAAATCTATCCAGTCAGAACTTTCCTTGCTGCATCTTGTGGCCATTACCTCTCATCCTCTCACTGTGCATGCCTGAGAAGAATCTGACTCTTCCTTCTTCACAAATTCTATTAGATAGCTGAAGACAGCAATCTAACCACCTCCCATTTAATATTCTCTTCTACAAGCTGAGCAAACCTACAATGTGGGAACCACAAGCCTTCTGATCATTTTAGTGACACCTCCATTAGACTCCACTCAGTTCCAAGGCTCTCATCTACCAGGAAACCCTAAACTGGAAAAGATACTCTAGATGTGGCCTTGAGA
>VXAA01000837.1:1282550-1319994 GCA_013399115.1 Anseranas semipalmata | reverse complement strand
AAAAAAAAAAAAATCACTTTCTTCAGTCTGCTGGCTACACTCCTGCCAATGCAACGTAGTATGCTGCTGGCCTCCATCACCACAATGGCGCAGAACTGACTCTTGCTCTTGTGTCTGTGTCGTCCAGGAGTTCTGGCTCTATTTCTGCAAAGCTGCTTTCTGGATAGTCAGTACCAGATTGTGTTGTTGCATGGAGCTATTCCAACCTAGCTGCAACACTTGATACTTACCTTCACGGGATTTCATAGGGTTTCTGTAAGCCCATTTTTTTACTTGCCGAGATGCCCTGAATGGCAGACCTAAACCTTCATCAAATCAACTGCTACCCCAGTGTTCTGCAAATTGTTGGAGCAACAGTAACATCTACATGTGAACTTCACTTTAAAATAAAACAGTTACTAGACAGAGAAGATTCTAAAAATTATAGTACTAGAGAACTATCAGAGAAATATATAAACAGACTGACCTACACGAACATGTTAAAGAAATCTGTGGAACTATGACAAAAGTGTATTAATACCTGAAAGTACACAAGGAAGCAATCGAGTTTTCGTTTGCTGGATCCTCTGTCAAAATATTGCCCGCAGGTATCAAGGATTGTACAGACTAGTCTGATTCTGAAAAGATGCTCTGGAGGATCCAGTGGACTAGGACTACCATCAGGGTTCACACCAAATGATGTGAATGAATATAGAGTTCGAAATATTACAGCTGATTCCACCATTCGGTAATTGTAAAGCTCCCCCAGAAACTTGGCACTGCTGATCCGCCGCTGGTTAAACTTTGGCTGGTTAACCTTTATAGGAGAAAAAAAATAATTTTACCATGTAGACATAACAGAATCATTGTGAAAAATTCCCCCCCCCCCTTTTTTTTTTTTATAAAGAGAGAAAAGCAGTATAAATACTTGATAGAATTCATTACAATACAAGATGGTTATATATAGCTACATGTATTACACAAAATTAAAAGTACTGTAGTACTTTTTAAAAGGCAGTTTTGAAAGCCAGTCAACAAGTAGCTACTATAAGCGTTCAAATACATTTAACACACACTATCCAATATCCATGATGATTTTTCACTACCCAGAGAATTGCAATTATAATCTCCATCAAAATATGGACTAGTCTCCAGTGACTTGAAGTTGCATCAATCTGACTACACTGTGCAAGAATAAATTGCATCCTGTTATTATGATAAAGGAAGAAGAAAAAAAACTGTCCTAGTAATCTCTGCAAACTTTTTCTTTAAACCTACACATAAAAGAAACAACTGAAAGATGGGTAGAAAAGTCAGACAAAAATTCAGAATCCAAGGATTCTTTTCTTTAAACAGGATTATTTTACTGCTTTTTTATTTTTTTATTTTTGTTTATTTATTTATTTTACCTCCATTCCTAGTCGAATATCCTCTAGCACTCCATCCACAACATGAATTCCAACATCTTCCTGGTAAAGGACCAACCCCGCTAAGAGGTTGGCTACACAGTGAATACTATTATATTTCACATTCCAGATGTTGATCATGCAGCATATAACATAATCTTTTACTTCCGTATCCTGCCAAGGCAGCTTGCGCATCTGTCTCAGGACCTAAATGAAATTTTAAGACAAGCTTAACATTTTAGCAGGCAAAATACCAAGATATTCACTGTCACCCCCTCTCTCACAGTTTGGATGAAATCCCTGTAAGCACCTGCAAGCAACCTCTTTCTTTTCTTCAAAGATCCTCTGCATCTGTAGTGGCTATGGAAAAGTTTATAGATGTAACCCAACTGCTGTTCTCTTTTGTTTAATCAACCTGTTCCAACCTGTTCCATAATTTCTTTTTTCTTACTCTGTATTTAACTGTAGTCTTATCTCTCAGTCTGAATGTAAGATACTTAGCACAAAGATTCTTATTTCATTCTCTGTTTGTTCAGCACTTAATGCTTTGGAAAATGCAGGTCCATGACTGGATCATCTATGCATTACAAGAAATGAAATCTTAACAATTGGCATACAAAACTGATCCTTCTTCCTTACAATTAAGGAAATAACAACTGTCCCCAAACCCTTCAAAACTTAATACTACATCACTTCCAGTAACACTTTTATCAAGATTTCAAAAGGATTTACCTTCTCTGTGGTGACCTTTGAGAGATCCTTGTAGAGAAGCTTACGAATATATTCCTGCAAGGGAGGACGTTTTTTCTTCACAGTTTTTTCAGCTGGAGGGGGATTACAGTAGTAATAGGCATTTTCTACCATTGTAACATAGCGTGCATCAAGATGCATTGCTTGTTTCTTTCTCATCATTTGTTCCTGGAAATAAATGCAAACGATCAGCTAAAGATGTTGTCATAAATATAAAAGCCTTTGGCTTGAAAATGTAGTAAGCTAGGGACAAAGGAAACATAAAAGGTTGCAAAAAATAAGTTAAAACCTTGGCTGGAGAAAAGAAAAAACAAAGCACATATATGGTTCTGTGGTGCTATTTCCAAGGTCATTTTTCTTTACAAGATCTATTTTTATGAAGGATCACCACAAAAAAAGTTTCTGAAAAATTATTTAACATTTAACTTGAAATCTTTTGTTCAATAAGATAGTATTTTGAATAGAGTGGCTCATCTCATTAACCATGCCTAATCTAAAGTTGCTGAAATAATGACTTGTTGACACATAATGCATCAACATGAGAGTGCCAACCTACTTTATAAAGCAATGTGCAACTCCAGAAAGTTTATACTGATAGCTTCACAGGATTATTCAACGGTTTAGGCAGTGGCATTTTTCCCATTACATGCTCCATTGTTACTGTTTACCAAAGCAGTAGAGACTGCACAGAAAATAGTACCTACTGTAAAGGAATGTTTCAGGGGAAAAAAAAAAAATCAGAAGAGTTGAAGCTTACTACATATGTCAACAGTAATTGCCGTCAGGATTGTCCTCATTTTCCTCGCTGAACACAATCTTTTCTCCATATTTCATTTTGGATATATACTTCAAGATTATTTTGTGGGTTTTTAAAAATTTCCTGCATCTAAAAATTCTGTATAAGTAGTATTCAAAGTTGCTGATTTTTACAGATAAAGATGAGGATGAGCTTAATCCCGTTATAAAACATTTTTATATACATGTATGTGTGCAATTCTATAAGTTACATTAATTTTTATGTATATCAACTGATATATTCTAAATCACTCCAAGGTGGTTCAACAGGAAAAAAAGCTGCACAGATTTAGACCTTATTATTCAATAGAGGTTACCTATACAGTAATTCACAGCAAACAGATAAGCCAAACTAAGGCACAAATACTATTTATTACTGAACACAACTGTTTTTATATCAATTCATACAATCCCATAAACCAATGTCTAGAATTTAAACCTTCTTTGATGAAGCAGCACAGTTTTTCATGTTGGTGAACTTCCTACTTTCTGTCATAGAATCATTTAGGTTGGAAAGGACCTCCAAGATCATCCAGCCCAACCTATAACCTAACACTACCAAGTCCACCATTAAACCACATCACTGAGTAAACTTGACTAAATTCAAGCTTCTTTTGCAAGGTAGAGATTCAGTTAAACTGAAATGTAAACGTAGTCAAACAGCTCCTTAGCCTCGCCTTTCAGCTGCTAGTTCAATGAGGAAGAATCATTTTGGGTAACACAGTAACACAACAAATAATGTAATTTTCCTAGATTGTGTGCATCTGTTGCCTGGGAGGTCTCAGTGTGACACAAAGCCTAATGCACTTCATTTTTAACCTTTTCCATGACACAAATGGCCTCCCCTTTGATTCTCTGAGTGTTCCTTTCCAAGTGGGAGATTCCTGTCAAGCAGTAGCTAATTTACAGATGTTTAATAGATGCACAGCACTTTAGCTGTACATAAATTGTTTTATATGCTGTTTACGTGCTGTTTACACTTAGTAGAAAAAAGCGTCTTCCAGCAGAAAGTTCCAAAACCTTATTGCATCACGCTAGCATTATTTTGTAATTTTTTTTGGCCTTTTCTAGATGCATCGGGAGAAAAAGCAGCTTTGCTGTCTTATAACATTTGCTATGTTGTACTACAAGCTGAAAATTGAAGTGAGGCAAAGTAATGCATGAGAAAAGACAGCAGATAGGCTTGAAAGGAAGACTTGAGAAAACCCTAAAGACTACATCATTTGTGTATTTTCTTGCATTATAAAGAGTTGCACATTACATTGTAAATAACAGGTTACAATTAAAATGTTTATTCCCAAAAGAGACACTATATACTACCCCAAGTCTCAAATATCATTGGAATTTTTTTTTTTTTTGAGCAATCCTAATTCTAACTCTAAGTGGATGGCATTATTCTTAGTCTTTATTAGAGGTCATCACCATTTTAAGCAACTATGTTTGTTTATAGCATCAAGTCAGACAGACATGCATGACACAGTAACAATACTCTCTCCACAGTAACAGAAACCGTGACACACTTCAGAGGAAAAAAAGACCTACAATCTAAAACATCTGAGCTAATTAATTTAGGGTCTTCATTTCACTAGGATAAAATGAAAAACTACAGAGCTAAAGCACTAAATTTGAAGATTCATTTCCTGTTTTTTCCTTTGATAAGAAGAGACAGATCACAAGCAACATTAAAATGCTCAAGATAAAACAGTAAAAGGACTTATTTTCAGGGTCAACCACAAAACATCTCTACATACTGCACATATTACAGACCCATTCCAAAAGAAAATCCAGCGAGAATTGGGTTAATACTCTCACTCCTGCCCTCAATTAAAAATAAAATTCAAAAAATCACATTGTGAAAAATAGATTTTCTTTTCCCCAAATCAACACAAGAAATGGAAGAAGTCACCAAGTGAAACATAACAAGCACAAGAAGTCCAATTCAGGTAAGTATTTCAGCACAGTTGACAGTTAAGCTCTCTGGTTGTACCAAGTCACAACCTATGCAGCTCCATCTCCATTACCTGCACTGTCCTGCCCCTCCGCACATTCCAACACTTCGAAAACAAGTTTTTAACTTTCTTGGAAACACTATTTCTATAGTGAACTAATAAGTTCTCGTTCTAACTAGAAGTAATTGCTTTGTCACAGCCTTCATCTGTACAATCAATGTTCTCCCATGGTTTTAACTTGATCTACAAAACAAGTCTACCCCTAGAACTGAGCCACTGGCTAGCTTTCAAATTCAAGTTTCAAATATTCTTTTTAAAAAACCAAAACAATTTAACACAAGAATGTGACATTTTACCATGATTAAGTTACAGAATCATGTCAAGATAATGCTGATCTTCCTTCCAAAGCACCAATTCGAATAATCCATTTATCAACAGGCCAATCCCATAGTTAATTTCATGTTAATATTTAAAAAAAAATTATATACAGGAGTTTGAATTTGAAAGACTTGCCAAGAAGAATAATTAACAAATAAAAATTGCCCTGATAAAAGAATCTTTAAATGATCAACAAAACATCACAGCAGTTCCACAAAACCAGAATGTGGTCATTAAAAGTTTCTGTAGAACAAGTCAAGTAGTTCCTCTTGGCTTACAGCACTCTTGTATTACACTTCATTAGAAGTGAAAATTAATTATTAAAAATCCATTCATAACTATGACTTTATTGCACACCACATAAAGCAATATTGTCTTTAATGGGACACATACAGCCTGCTTGATATCTTTCTTACTATAAAATATATCCTCAGTAGTAAAGATTAAAACTGAACTAATAATTCTTTGGAAGATCAAGAGGCCTTAATTCTACCCATAAGAATCATCAGTAAGATTGGCTTTATATTTACTTAGATTTTTTTTTTCCACAGGATCCCAATTAGTTTGCTTTAGGAGTTATTTTTTCTGTAGTTCACACTTACCAGTACCATAAGCCTACAATCCAATCTGTAAAAATAGTATTTAAGTCAAAATTTATTTCTGTAGTTTCTACAGCACAATATTAGAAGATGCATCTATTGAGATAGTCGTAGAATATAAATCTATTTAGTCTATTTTACATCTTAATTAGTAGGTATTCCAAATGTATTTGCCTATCTTTTCCTGGTTCCTCATGCATAGGAAATGGAAACTTACTGGAAACTTTATGAGGCTTTAAACTTCAGTTACTGAAATAGCGATTGTGATTTGTCTTAGACTCCATAACTAAGTCATGTTTAATAAACATCCAGGAATTTAAGAATACAGCTAACAAACAGCATTTTTGTAGTGCATAAAATTTTTAAAAAGTCAATTAGGAAAAGAAACTGTGGTAAAGATATTAATTTTCCTAACTTCTAATATTTTTTATTAACTACAAAAAATGCCAGCAAGAAGTGAAGTGTCTTTTAAAGATAACAGAATGGTGTTTTCGTGGAAAAAATACTTTGTTATGGAAAGGAATATGTTTAACAACATAACACATCAGCTGGCAAATCTTTAGAAAATTGAAACATTCAAGCCTCCTTTCAAGATAGAAAGCCAACAAAGACTTGCAGTTAATCTGTCCATCTCTTTACTCTTATGACAGCACCACAGCAATAAATGGTATGACATTCAAAAAGGCTCAGAAAGAAAACAGCATTTGTACAGAAAATAAATTGTATTGCAATATACCAAAGTACACAACAATTGCTGCTCTATTAACTCCATAGAACGGGAAGGGAGGCTAGAGATTCAAAAGACCTATCAAGTGTAAGCCTGTGCTTTGGTAAGGAAGGAGATACACAAGACAGTGGTATTTCAGAGCTTTTAAGAGCTGTGCCTCTAGAAGGAGATTCTGAACACTTAAACTGTTCCCATCATGGAATCACAGAATGGTTGAGGTTGGAAGGGACCTCTGGAGATCATCTGGTCCAAACCCCCTGCCAAAGCAGGGCCACCTAGAGCACGTTGCATCAGATCACATCTAGGTGGGTTTTGAATATCTCCAAAGGAGACTCCACAACCTCTCTGGACAACTGGTGCCAGTGCTCTGTCATCTTCATAGCCTTCTTCTGGACTATCTCCAGGAGCTCAATGTCCCTCTTGTACTGGGGAGCCCAGGACTGGACACAATACTCTAGGGGTGGCCTCACCAGGGCTTAGTAAGGGGGAGGATCACCTCCCTTGGCCTGCTGGCAACACTCCTCCTAAAGCACCCCAGGATCCCATTGGCCTTCTTGGCCGCAAGGACACATGGCTGGGTCCCCTCCAGGAATGCAAACCAATGTCCTCTTCCTCCATACCCAGTGACTACCTCCTTTACTGAAGATACATGTCTACATTCTTGCCACAATGCAAAGATTTGAAGGTCAGAAGGGAACATTAAAACATCTAGTCAGACTTCTAGTAGAAAAGTGGTTTAGTAGTTGTCCTGCATCTGCTTAAGCTGCTTCTAATTCAATGCAATTTCCTATTGCTAAAATCTACCTTTGAAGCACTTCTTCAACCATGTTTGACTCAGTATATTGCTCTGGACACAAAATTTTAGGATCGTCTTTCAAGCCAGGAAACATATTATTTGGGCTCAAATTCATACACTAAGAGACCCAAAACTAACCCCTGTAATTTTTAAATCTTTGCTAGTACTTATCTAGACATAAAGGTAACACTGCTACTTTTACCTTAACTACCATCAACCTCTATTTCTAAAAAATCCTTCCTCTAGAGCCTTCAAAAACTTTTTTAAATTTAGAACCCCAGATTGTTATGCAAGGCACAGAAAGCACCTCTTTCCACAATTGTATTTTTCTATTTTCCCTCAAATGGTATCAAATGTATTATTTGCAGTTTAACCACAATAGCTTTTTCCTTCATAAATTTAATTATTATTCTTATTCTTTTATTTTATTTTTAAAAAGAACATGAACAGATTTACAAATCAACCGGAGTTCTCCAGAACATGCTCAGAAAGCTATTCTCACAGAAGGTGCAATATGAGAGTGAGACAGCACTGGACAGGCTATAAGTAACAAAAGATGCAAGTCCATAGGACTACAAAGGCTGATACCACCAAAGCAGACTAGAACATATGTTACACCAGTCCACCTCAACCCTATTCCACCATGAGGATGCAAGATTTCAGAAAGACAGATTCATTTTCCTCTCATACTCAACCCTGTTTTTATTAAAAGCATTCAGGAAGTTATCCTCCCTGAGCACTCAGGATAGAACCGAATGAAAGTTTTCACTTGTACCCAAACATTGCAACTCACAATGAAGACTAGCTGCAGTCACTGTTAAGGTTAGACCACAGCACAAAGCCAAAAAAAGTAATTGGTTTAATTCAGTACATGACAACCCTTCCACCTATAGGACAACATGTTTTTTTCTCTTACCAAAAGAACACTGGTTCTTAAGTGAGATTCTGGTGATCTAAAGAGGAATCTTCCACAAGTTTCCAACAGAGTACATGCCATTTCAATATGGTGATGAGAGAAGTCTGACAGAAGCATCTGGAATATATTTATATAAAAACACAAATGTTAAACAACTTTTTCAACTGCAGAAAAAAGGTTAACTCCCAGACTTTACAATATTGTGTTGTTCCATATTTTTAAAGAAAAAAATGCAAATTAATTTCACTGTTCATATGTCAACAAAACTAAAAAAATCACCTCATTAAAAAGTATAAGAACAGTCTAGATCCAAAATTTAGGCTCCATATACCTGAAAAACAGGATGCTTCCTAAGCCTAGCATAAAAAAAAAAGACTACAGTATTAAAACAAGCAGCATAATCTCTTCCCTATCCCTTCCAACTGTCATATCTGCTGTAAAACTTGTGCTGTTAGACTAGAAAAAAAATCACCAAATAATGTTGTACAGAGACACAATAACATCAAAGTATGCCTAATTTCATTTCATTAAGTAACAACTAAAAATTAATAGAGCTTTGCATTTTACAGTATGTTATAGATGACAGAAAAAATCATGAGTGAGTATAATTTTTATGAATTCAGCTGCAATACCTAATGGACTATGAATAGAAACTATTCCCACAGGAAGTGATCTTAACCAATGCAAGTCTTCAACTACCTTTTAAAAAAAAGCCCTTTTATTTTTTAGAACCCATTTTTAATTTGGGACTTGACATCAAAAAGTAACTTTGATTGTTTATCAGCATACAATCTGAGATGACGTTGTCTAGAGATTAATATTTTCCAAAGGTTTATTTTGTTCCTCAATGAGCAAAAGTACCTGCTACAACAGCACATAACCCTCTCTTGTTATCACCAGGAAGTTTTCTGCCTTTAACACCTCTCCCTTACTGTTTTCTCTGTAAAAACATTAGTTGTAATCAACCTAATGAAAAGAAAAGCTCACTTCCAGCTTTGCAATAGAGCAGATGGGTAAGTAGCAATGTCTACCATTACTTTCCCAAGAAATTTGTTAGCAATTTGACTATGTTCAAATGTGGAAGTACATTTTAAAGTGTCCCTACCATCACAGAATAAGAATATTCCAATTTCTAGAATGGCTATAAAAGTATCCTCACACACAGCAACAACAGGGTTTAAAGCATCCTATCCAATGAATTAATGCAGATCATCATCAATAGATATCTGAAGCGAAATACAATGGGAATACATTATCAGCATATACAGTAGTGTACAACTATCAACACCAACCTTTAAACAGTGGAGAGTATCATTTTTGGAGAACATCTTAAACTTGGTAAGCTCACCAATAAATCTCACAGTTTTATTCTTTGTTTCAATGTTGATCTGGTCCTTTTTTCTTACCTAAAAGAAAAAAAGAAAAACAAAAACAAGCATTTGATTTTAGGCTGTCAAAAATACCTACTTGTTATAAAATTGTTTTTACCCAAACAAGCTTAATAAGCATGGAAATTCAGAAGTGTTTGATATTTGTTCAGCTTCTTATGCTCTATCTTTACCTATCCCTGGGCTTCCTGAAAATCTCTCTACAGCATTGTTTTTTTTCCAGGAACTTTCGAATTTCTTACTCCCTCCCCCAAAATTCTTTAACATCCCAATATTTATAGGCAGGCATCAACCTGGCCATCTCCTTTGGCTATGGTGAAGTAATGGTTAGGTATTCTAAATTCTATTAATTTTAGATTCAGTAAGTAGTCTACATGAATAAGACCACTGGTATAAATCCCTAAGGAGATACTGAACACTGATAGCTTTTTCAAGTCCAGTTTAACAAAAAGACAACCTTTTTGTTGCTGTTTTTCATTTGGTTGTTTTGTTTTATATTAGATATCCAACAACTTCACCGAGAAGTACAAATTTATCTCTAAACATAATCATACTAAAGCAAGATACAAATTTATACTCCTGCACAACAGAAATAACTTTTCCTGAGAATAGAGTTAACTTCAAATATTTCAGAATTCAGTAAATAATTCATATACATTTTAATGTCAATGTTAGGAAAAAGTTTTGAAATCTGTGCCATAAAACTCTGAAAACAGTGAAAGAGTCATCACTGTGCACCACAACTAATTCTATTACAAAACTTAGAACACAGTGAAAGGAACAACAACAAAAATACATTTGTGAGGAATGAAAACTGTGGTTGGTGAAAACTGTAAAAATGAAAGTTTTAGAATTAAGTTCTATATTACAATAGTAACCAGTATGTTACAATAGCAGCCTTGTAATGGGGGGCTGTCAGTTCTCATTCTCAATGCAAGTTACTGATTTACAGAAAGCTAACATTTTGAGTTGGAGCACAGTTTCTAATTTCTGCAATTTAATTGTTACACAATTCAAGTTCATTTTAATCACTATTTAACAGTGGAAATAAAGGATGACACTACAAACAATGCATGTGTACAGACATCTGGTAAGTCAAAAAAAATTTTAAATATATAAATCTATCATTTAAGAACAAATCTGCTCAGATGACAGAAAACTGCCCTAAATTGAGCCACTGAACTTTAGAATTAGCATCTACATAATATCAAGCATTATTTTTTCCCAAAAGATGATGATTAACATATTAGTTAATTTGAAGGCAAAAAACTAAACCAACAAAACATACATGAAATCTGAAATCCCCTTTCAGCATGGAACAAAGATCCTCTGCTACATCAGACATACAGGGATGCAACGTGGCAACCAGCCTTGCATAAAACGGTAGCAAATCCAACCTGCAAACAAAGGTTACACACACATATAAAGTGAGATGATAAAATAGACAAAACTAATTTATGTTATAGAGAAAAAGTGTTTATGTCTACACGCACCGCTACCACTTTGCTTGTGGAAAAGGATGAATGTGCATATACTGATGGAAATACCTACATGCAGTTTTTACTGACTCACACTTCAGATTGCAGCATCATTTAAAAAATAACAATACCAAAAGGTATACTGCCACATCCTATTAGAATACCTCACAGCTGATTTATTTTCAAATTACTGCCTTAAGTGAAATGGCAAACACCATCTTAACTACGGAATTCGACCCATTGCCTCTATGTCTTTAAGAAATTCCAGACACAAGGAATATTTAGATCCCTCTCAATATCCAAAGTGACAAATTCTTACAAATAACTCCATTACTTTTTTGGGGGGAGAGAAAGGGGGGTTGGAGGGGTGGGCAAACAGCAAGTATAACCCACAAAGTAAGAATGTCTTTATTTTCAAGGTAGTGAACTTGTAAATGAATGCAGTAAAGTTATTACATAAAAGAAAGCTCAGTAGATGATGTAAAGTAGCAACCCTTCTCCAAAAACCCCCGCTAGTATTCCCACAAATGGTAATATTTCAAAATTTAAAGAAGTTTCCTTATTTCCTTTTTTCTTTAATCTTTCCTTAATTACATTCCCTCGGAACTATTTCATTGCATCACGTTTCCCCTTAGGAAATTTTGGCATGCAACTTATGTTTTCCTAAGTTTGTACTTAGTCTGTGACGGGAAGAAACAGTCGGGTTGCAAAAACGGGATAAGTGCCCTTAAACCTGGTTCACAGCATTGCTTACCAGTAGACAGAATATAAGAGCTGCTTTGCGTACCTCTGTATGTACCACTTTTAAATGCATAGAAACCAACTGCGCAAATCTCACACTAAAGTCTTGTAATATCATTAGGAAATCCTTATAAAAACAAATACTTTCTCCATTATTCTTCCATTATATTTCTACATTATTTTCACCACATAAGTTAATGCTGTAAATAGGAGATGAACTCTAGAACATGCCTTCCTTTATGTAAGTGGAGAGAAACATCTTAACTTTGCATATTTAGAGTGAGAAATTGTCTGTAAGGGAAAAAATGGATCTTGAATTTATATTTTATGAAGGATTAAGGTTTTCCTTATGCTAGGGAAAAGAAAAAGAGGAAAAAATGGCGCCAAGAAAATCTAAAAGCACAAGCAATACATAGAGCTTGCCCTATGACAAAGTGGAACCAGATTCAGAAAGAGCATCAAGACAAAAACCCAAAAACAAGGCATACACAACAGCAGCAGAAAGAAGAAGTGAGGCAATGTCACTGGAGCATATTTCTCAGAGCTTTAACATCCACAAACAGAAACAGGGATAATTACATATTTAAACCGTGGAACAGAAGCATCAGAATATACTATTTGAAGAAGGCAAAGCTAAGTGGCCTCCTGACAGTGCATAAAACTCCTGGTGAAACATTAAAGGTATCCAGTTACCTATTTAACAGTTTTATTCTCCAGTTAATCAATAACTGAATCAGTATTTACATTTGTCAAGCTTGTTGGAACACACAGTCAAGGATGACTAGCCATAGCAAATTACTACCGTTTTTAAGCATTCAGTCATTAACTCAAAGAGAAGTGAAAGTCTCATTATTTCACACTCATGCACGAGCTAAATTAAGAAAGGACTCTGGTTCAGTTGAGGGGGTGTATTTTAATTGAAGGGATTTCTGTATGACATCCCTTTAAAAATAAAAAAAAAGAAGCAGAAAGTTCTACTGTGATCTGAACAAGTACCTGCCTGCTGAGAGCTAATAATTTCATCTCTGTAAACTGAACATACCTGAAGGAAAATCAAGTCTCAGTGCATTGTTGTTGTTTCATCACAGAACACAAAAGGTTTCTTCATGGGGAAGAATACTAAGACTGGGTATTTCTAAACAGGTGAAATATAATAAGGAAAAGCCTTGGGTCAGCTACTGTGAAGCTGGCTATCAGAGAGTGAATCTGTTCACTTGCTCACTTGGGAGACAAAATCAGTGTTCAGAAGTGGAGAGACTGCAGTATCGGTGGCACCACCTACTGGTTCCTGTATTTAGGTAATCTAAGTTTGTTTTCTGCAAAAGCATTTCTTTTTCTTGAGGAAGGGGAGCAGAAATTACTAAAAAAAGAACAAAAACAAAAACCACAAAACCACAAAGAGTGTCACTTTCTCTTCTTGCTCTTCTACATTATGAAGCAAGATCTAGCATCAGGGATGAGTTACTTATTCTCCAAAGCCAATCTTAAGCACCCTGACTATGAACTAACATAGTTAGAAACTGCTACTTCTGACCATTTTTATTTTTACTGGTCATCTTGGACTGAAATCTGGTCAACTCTGGTTCTCTGGGCCACACGGACTGCACATTAGTGAAATACCCAAGAGGCCATCTTTCTTGTAGAATTTCAAATGTCATTTTACAAATAACATAAAGACTTCATTCAATTAAAGCCTGTAATCACAATCTCTCTAGAACTGGTGCATCCAAAATTTTGTTTTATTAGAAAGGGTGAAAGGGGCATTTTGGACATTCAATAATCGAGGTTCTACTAGAAAGCTTAAAGAATGAATCAATAGTGCAAGACAGAACTCCTGCCTCGTAAGCACAATCATATTACAGCTAAATGAAATGTATTCATAGGTCTTCAAGAGGTACAAGCTGCCACCCGCACTACTCAGTGGGAAGAACATGATGCTACTGCAATTTTCATGCTATCAGATGAGTGTTTTTTGCTTTTGTTTCTTAGCCTTGGCATAAATTCCATATCTTAAGCAACTCTCTCAATTTTATCCTCAAATGAAAGAAGCCACTGAAACATTGTTAGGCTAAGTTCAACTGAACAAAGAAGGGCCTTGTTACTGAAGTTTCTAAGGATAAGAAGCTGAAAGAAGGGAGGTATACAAGAGGTTTACATATTTGAGTTTCAATGCTCAGACCTATTTACCACTCATGAAGCAGTTAACTTCTGAATTAAGAACAGCCAATGATAATGCTAAAAATTTCCACCCGATGAACAGAGATCTTTGCTTAGATGTTCAACTTCATAGATCACCATATATAGCAATGAGATGGAAAAAATTAGAAGCCACAACCCACCCTTATTTACTGTTTATCATTTGCCTAAGATCTGCTTTTAGGCTTTAAATTCTAAACTTCATATTGAGGTAAAAAAATTTCATCAAGATTACAGTATGCAAATAAGTAATTATGTGCATCTATGCAGAAAAATAATTCAGATAGATAGCAAAGAATTATAAACAAATGCAAAAAAAACTGCAAGCAGTATTGGTCAAATCATTGTACTGTCACTTTAGTACAAACCATATAGTCCTGAATTAAAATGGTAATATTTAGTTTTAAATCAATCCTTCAATGCAAATCTGAAAGCCGCTTTTATACTCCCATTGAAAAAAATCTTTAAAAAAAAAGCTTTGTTCTGTTGGTTTGGAGGTTCAAGTTGCAGCTGAAGTTTAAATGTGATCCATTCATAAGATTTCAACAAAGCAGTGCAGTGATGGTGTATTCTGACACTAATCCACAGACAGTTGAGGAAAAACTGCCTTCCTTTCTCTGCCAAATTAAGTTTGCTGTCTTGTGGAATCTTGCATTTGTCCCAACCTACCCAAGCCTCGGGGGAACAAGAAAGCTCCCTAGCAGCACTACGTAACATTTTTGACTTTAAAGAAGTGTTTGCACTACTCCTCACAGTCCTCCTCCAAAGTTTTGTACTTTCTTGATACAATTATCCTGCCCGCTTATTTCCTAAAACTGCGATCTCTCAAGAGAACAAACATAAGCTACTCTGCTATTGAAATATCTTATTATGGCTGCCAACATAATAGCCAGATTTAGACTACATTATCCGATACGCTTGGAGACTAAACACGTTTGGAAAATATACTGCTTTATCTACTTTTTACAAGGACACTGTTCCTCTGAACCTTTAAAAAAATCAAGAACTTAATTGCAACAAGCTTTCTGACACTGCTTCTCCAAGGTTATCCTGGAAGGACATTACAGAAACTCCTGGAATTAGTAAAAATTACTATGTAACAACAATGGAAGGTAAAGAGATGTCAGTATGGCATCCATATGTCAGTATGGAAGAGATACACAAAGACAGACTGTTAATGCATAGTATACAAAGCTTTGAAGCAGTGTTCTATATTTTTCTAAATCAATTTGTAGCATTTTATAGCAACCTGTACCATATGCTATCATAGACAAACCTGGAGTTTTTCCACAAGGATTACAAATATCGATTTCAAGACAGAAAGCAGAACTGCTCCTTTATTGAGCGCAGTAATAAAGCTAACAAATATTAGGGTAGATTGCCCTTTAAAACTGTCTGCATCTACGGGGCAGTTCAGCTGGTATTTTCCCTGACACTGTTTGTGGTTCAAAACAAAAAGTTCAGTCAACATCCTGTTCCTCCTGTTTAGTAGCCCAAAGATGGGCATCACTAATGCAAGCAGAAGAACAGGGAGATGTGTACAACTGGCCTGATCTTACAACTGGAGGCTGGAATATTTAGTCGTGCAGAGGGTCTCAGAGCAGACAGTGGAAAAAGGTATTAAAGGATAAGAAATTCATATAAAATAAGTAGTAAGATATTAAGATTTCTTACTGTTAATATTTATGATTAAAGAACAACTGCATGAAAATCAGCTGACCCAATTGTTTTAGTATTAATCCCAGCTATTAGAGAACAGAACTGTCAAGAAGGTAACAGCTCGGAGCCAACCACACCACCTTTACTAGTTTGAGCTCCCACAGACAATTTTTTTTTTTTTTTTTTTAATTACTTTCAAAACAAATTTGTAGGATAACAGAGCGACCACTGCTAAGATGAAGAATGAACACTCAACATGTTTTTTGCCCCACAGTGTTAAAAGGGAATGGAATAAAAGTAGTGCGAAATGTAACAGGAAATCCAAGATGATGATGAAACATTTGGAACTAAAGGCAGCATCAAAACAACCTCTGCAGAGAAACAGGACCAGGTGGAGCAAGAAAAGTGACTCCTCCATAATTGCACTTACGTAAGTTGCATCTATTTAAGGTAGAAGTTAAAAGTAAAGAAATATTATTATTCTAATGAATTTAACAATTTTATCTCAACGTTTGCAGTAATTTCTGTAAGCAAGGCTCTTCCTGCAAATGCAGGGGCCTATCTTATACAAAGAGAAGGACAAGAAAAAAATAGCAGAAGTTCTACATGGACAGATCTACATGGAGGGAAAAGGTCATGCACAAACTATTTTATTTGCTTTCTCTAAGCTGGATAACTTCAAACTAGCTCTGTTCCAGAAGATAAAAGGCTATAATGGCTATGCATTATACCAGAATTAACAAATCACAAGAAATCCTCCTTCCTAAACTACACTCTGCATTTGTATAGAAGAACCTGTCAATAATTAGAGCACAAGTTCTCCTGAATGAAATACATCCTCATTGTTTTAATAAGAGGTAGGTTTTCCTATTACTTCCACGGTTAAGAAAAAAAATCATGAGAAGATCCACTATAAATGCACAAGCACCAAACAAGAGAAGCTATCTAATAAAAATTTTGTAGCACTATGGCAAAATATTTTGGTGAATTGTTTGATTATTAATCTTAAATATTTCTTTGGTGCTCTAGCATAAAAAACACTCCAAAAGTGCTCATCAGGAGTAAATACAGCTAACAAATGTGACTTGGAATGTGCAATGGTCTTCATTAATTTCAACAGTTAAAAAATACATATGTTAAGAAACTCAAGGGTAGATGCAGATTTCTCCCCTCCAGTTCTTACCTTTGCCTAGGAACTATGAAAAGTGCTCGTACTAGTTTTCTTCTGTTGGCTTTTGTATTCATATTCATGCAAAAATCCATGGCTGCCTACAAAGAGAAAAGCTGATATAATACTTCACCTGTAAATGGGGAGTCTTTTTTTTTTTTAAATATAGCATGAAATATAGCATGCTTTTCAAGAGTATCATTTACAGAACCATGCTCTTTACATGCAACTGCTTTAAAAACAGCCAAAAACAAAAATCTCCATTTTTGTCTAGAACTGACAGAGTTGCAAAACATGTACAGTTTGGAATACAGACCAATTCGTCAGATAAACAGAAAGAAGAAAGCAGTTTTAGGTGGAAGATGAGTAATTTGTCAGGGAGCAACAGGAGGAAAAAAAACAAGACAGGTCTACTTCTTTTAAAGCAAACTAATATATAAGAGACTGGGCAGACAAAACCAATAATATCATATGATATTTGGTCAACAAGCTTACTATGTGGGAGAAAAATATTTCCTCCGAGTTAAAAATGAATTCAGCTACTGCTAGACTCCAAAGCTTCAGCTTTTATTAAAAATCAATCTGATGTATCATTACATGCTTTTAAGAGTAGAGAAAAAAATGAAAACTATGACTATACCTTGTCTATGAGATCTCTGTTGACACAGTTTGGAAGCTGCTGAAGAAAAGCATCTACTATAAGTTTTAAGTGAGATCCAGTACTGGCTTCTTCATCTTCTTGTTCTAACAGAGTGAAATAAACAAGCAGCACACATCTTTAAGCTACAAAATATAGTGATTTACTATCACATTCCCCAAGCACAGTACAGTTGTAACGGTCAATTGTTAAATATTTATCTACAGATTCCAAAAAAATGAGGTAAAGATGAACACAAAAATTAATTTTTAATGACAAAAATAAATCCATTGACTGATACATTGATTGTTTATGCCAACAATAGTCCAAAAGATGACCTTTGAAACATATCTTCCTATTCATGAATTAATAATAAATCAAGAGTTCCCTACCTCCTACTTTATACTGTTGGGAGCAACAAGTACATATTCCTAGAAAACTAGGTAGTTTCCTTAGGCAATAAAATGAGGACCATAAGAAGGCTTGAACGTGGGGGAAAACAGTACAGTGAGAACTTACTGCAATCAGATTCTACTCTTTATGCATGTTTCCCTGCATGAGAAGCAGAATTTTCCGAACTAAAAAAAAAAAAAAAATCCCCATTAAGGCCATTCGAGGCTGCAAAAGCTAGAGCAGGCCAACCCAATTCCTTCACCTGTACAGAAACCAGAGTGCAGAACCACAAAATGACAAGGATTGAGGTTTGATCTTGTAGCAATTGCATGGCAAGTGACAGCTTGTTTTTCAAGCAAATGGGTCAGTGTATTTTGCAACACAGGAAGCAGTGACAGTATCTAGATTTGTATCTACTGATTAAGTCTGTAACACTACTCAAGTAAAAGACCACAGGACAACTCTACCTTTGGAATTCAGATTTTCTGACATCATCTGTGAAGATCTCACCAGACCAATCCCCTACAGTTACCTTCTAATTGCAAAACAAGGGATATGCTTCAAAAAATAAATAAAAATCCAGATTTCACTGAAGTTCTAGAGAAGACTCTAGTTTGCTCTTTAGCACAACATGAGCCAAAACAATGAGCTGTAACAAACACTTGAAAGAACCTTTCCTTGGCCAAAGCAATGCAAAAGAACACTGCTTCCTGAAAAAGGGAACATGGTGAATTAGTTTCCTTTCAGTTCAAGGACTTCCAGCGATAACAGGAGTACCTAGGAGGTACCTGAAAGGAAAACAGAGATGGACAGACTTCAAAAAACAAAGCATGGGTGTGGGGGGGAAATCGCATCCAAAAAAAAACCCTACAAAATACCCAATACTTGGTAAAGTTTCTTTGTTTTTACAGCCTACACAGTAAGATAAACTAGCAAAGACTGAGGCTCCTTTTTCAAGTTACTGAAAGGCAAAGAGAAATCAAAGCTGCTCTGTTGTAGGGCTTTTTCTTGTTTTTGGAGATGGATGGGACAGTAGTTGACCTTAGGTAGAGAAACACTAAGAGTTGTTCCAAGGAACGTTGCCAGCTACCCTGTCTTAAAGATGTAGAGATTAAAGCAGATGACATTGTGTCTTCTCTGCCATAGGCAATTAGGAGTTGGAAGAACAAGAGAAGGATTCATTAAGAAAGGAGAAAAGAAAAAAGGAAGATGTTCCAGATGCTCAGACAAAAGAGGACTCTGAAGTTTTAAATGCTTAATGGAACTCTGACTCTCTCATCACCCATATCCTCAGAGTTAAGAGTTCACTAGGATGAATGCAATAGCTCTTGATTCAGAGAGATTTTACTAGCAAATTTAAAAAAAAAAAAATATTTTTCTTTCTAGATATTTACAGCTATACCTTCCTGTCTCCTTTGAATGGTCTTTTATCTTCCCCTTTTCCCCTACTGCTGTTTCTTGCCTCATTTCGGTTTTCTGTTCAAACCGACTCTGTGCTTTTGAAATAAATTCCAAAAATTAAAAAGTTTTCACTCATTCAGTCACTTTTCAAGATAATCTTTCAGACAGTCCTATTATCACATTCAATTTCAACATTTCCCAAACACATCTCTTCTTTCACTAGTCCTCTCCCTCACTGGAGAGGACTACAGATATTTTCACATTATATTTCTGTATTTCTTTCTCATTGCAGTACCTGCACACTTTTTAAGTGGAAAGGATCTTTTGTAGTACCTGAAGTACATTTGTGAGTTAAGACTGAAAAACTAAATAAAAATAAAGAATTTGACAGTGATCAGAAAAGGTCAGGGCTTCCTTCTTTAAGGCAAACAACTATTACAAATATGCAATTAATGCAAAAAAATGAGTTCAGTTCTTTCTTCTCACTTTGATCCTCTTGAGCTCCAGTCTCTCATTACCACATTGTAAAATTGCATCAACTCTTAACTCTTTTTAAGATTTACTGTAAGTAGATTAAGAATACTCTAATCTCAATTATTATACATTACTATCTGGGTGGAGATCAAATCACAGAGCAAGATCATTGGAGAGACTGACGAAACAATCTGTTTTGAAACACCTTTGCATTTAACCAGAATTTCACGCAATCCAGCAATTTTCAGGGACCAAAACTGAGAAAGTATGAGAAGACACTAAGGATTTACTGAAGTCCTTCTCCTGCAATGACTGGTGCCAAGCAATCATCTATTTCTCTACTTCTGTAACAATAGTTATTTGCCTTCCCTTCTCCCCACACACATACTGTCTGAGAAAGCCCTGGCTTCCTTACTGTCAGCATTTTTCATTTTTACAAAACTATAACCCTACAGAGAATGCTTGCCTAGAAACTCCACTCTGCCAGAAAGCTTCAGGCTATTTTGTGTAGTATCGTTCAGACAGTAGGAATTACTGAAATGTTTTTGCAGTGCTAGTTAGTACCTATCCCTCTGTGAGACGAGGGTCTGTAATGAATTTGATCAGGTAGAAGCCATCCCATTGAGCTGGTACAAACCAATACTGTGACAAAATTGAGGGATCTCCCCTCTCTGTGGAGAACACGTAGGCATAAACATGATGTTTAACATTCCAGCTGAATCAAGGCCTCACTGAAGAACGTGTACAGAATGTAGCCTCACAAGTCATCCAGTTCCACAAAATGTTTTAATGAATGTGTGTATATATATATAATTTTAATTCCTGCTCTTCTGATAGGAGCTTTCCTAGCTCTCTAAATACTGTAGCAAGTAACAGGGTTGAGCATTAACACTCATCTTCTACATGTTCTTTCCATTGCTGCCTACTAACCTTACAAAAACTGATGCTAGATTACATATATATAAACACCAGACTCCCCCTGCTCCCAGTACCCTTGATGGTTTCCACCCTGGACATTCCTCACTTAACATCTTTGTCTCCATTCACACAGCTTCATTTTTCCCCATTTTCTCTTCTCTTTTAAAAACAACCTCAAAACTCACTTCTTTCAGCTTGTTTTCCGTCACTACTGTCAGCTCCGGTGCTATCTGCTCCCTCTCTCTTGCCTGAGCATATTGAAAATAAGAAAATTAAGATTCACTCAAAGTTAACATAATAGAGAAACAAAAAAAATTACCTGAATTCCTGGTAAACAATCCTCTTCAACTAGCAACATCAACTTTCCTCTTACATGTCATATCTTAAATTTAGCTGACAATACACCCTGACTTTAGGAAAGAAGTGCAGAAACAAGCACAGAAATGCTGCGAAGGATGCTATACCAGGACAAACTTGCTTGGAAAGCGCACACTTTGGAAAAAATGCCTCATCCCCCTTGCATTTGGGCATGGAAGAAAAAAAGACTGAGAGAAGCAACACTCTAGCCTCCAGAAGGAGATGCAGAAATAATAAGAGACACGCAGTATCCACTGACTGGACTGTCCACCTTGTTTATCCCCTTCATTTTTTCCCCTCTAATTTAGCTTATTGTCTCTGGCAATGAAACTCACACTCCCAGATTACCACAATTAGAGCTAATTTTCTTCATCTTAGACCTTTTATTTAAAATCCAGCTATACCTCACATATCCTTTCTTTTTCTGCCAAAAGGCATATTTCGGCCAAGAACACTTTTGTAGTGTCATAAAACAATGGTTTCATTCTTTGCTGGCTTTCCACAAAATATCACTAACTTACTCAAATACAGATGCACAAGGATTCAGTAAATATGAAAAGTGAAAGCTATATATTACAGCTGAAGGACACCTAGTTTTCCTTAATTTCAAACCAAATTTTACTCAGGCTGAAAAAAAATCTACCAATTCACTAAAGGAAACATCCCATAGCTTGAAACATCTGAATTCAGATTTTTGTTAATTCTATATATCTGGTGCTATCTACTAACAGCATCAGAATTCCACAAAAAGAAAGTCATCGCGTTTCTTTATATGCTTCAAGTAACATTACATGCTGCTAATTTTTAGCCCAGTTTTCTAGCAGTGGCCTTACTTATTTTTCTTTCCATCATTAATTTCTGAAGCTACTTGTCAGTAACAGAAATTTGACAATGGTAAGGGATTTGCAAGGAGACTTATTTCCCATGTTTCACGAAAGAAAACTAATGAGCAAAGACAATCATGAAGCAATAGTTCTCCACTAAGAAAAAGTCTAGGTTGTGAGTCAAATGATTTTACCTTCACAAGGTAGAAAGTAAAAGGATTTCTTTAAGGGTCAGCTGCTTAATGATAAAAATAAATCTCATTCTAACACATTTTAGATTACCCTTTCAGATGAGAGTATGTTCAATACTCAGTCAACTGCTACTTTAGAAACAGAAACAAGTATTGATGGTTAATACTTGTAACACGACAAAACATGCATCACCTTTCTTGTTACAACCAAAAGCACAATCAATCCTTTCTGTGCCACTGTACATACTCACACCAGCAATGCCCCCCTGTGATCTAGAACTATACAAAGACTGCATCTTCTATTTCTGATGCCATTTCCTGTTTTTCCACCCTCACTTCTTGCATCTCATTCTCATGTACTTGGCTTTGTCTTTATCCTCCTATTAAGTCAAGGCTTCCTTCAAAAGTGACAAGAAAATATCCACATTCCTTTATAAGTCCACTAAGTCAGTATTTTTGACCTATCTAGCAGGCTACGACCAATCCAGAATGAACTGCTTCCAAGAACACTGGACTGATTCCAAGAGACCATCTATGTGTATCTCCCTTTTAGAAAGCTGGAACCAAACTCCTCACTTTTTTGACATCTTTGACCAGACAGTAACAACTCACTAAAGGTGAAGGTCCTGCAGTTTATTAAAACTTAAGCTCTTAACCAGTTTGATAAGCTGATCATGTGACTACTCAGAAGAGGCAAAGCAGAAGGGAAACTGATTCCAAAGAAGAGGGTATGGCTTAGGAAAAAAAAAANAAAAAAAAAAAATGTTATACAGAATTACCCTGACAATTTTTCTTTCAGAACGATTTTGAAACAGTCCAACTCTAGAGCTGTTTATCTCATTTCTTTGAGCTTGTCAGGCTTCACAAACAAGTCAGGAAACAACAAAACTCCTAAACCCAATTCCTTTTACCTTGTTCATCAAGAAGCTTTTTTGTAAGATCTTCTGCCTCATCTCCACAGTCTAATTCCAGGGGATCATCATTAATATCCAAGTTCTCCAGCTCCAACTCCAAATCCTCACTCCCAGGTGCATCCTTATTATCTTTGGCATCTTTTGAATCTATTTAAAAGAAAAAATACTAAATTATTAGATACATGGAGTCATGATTAGAATACAAGTAGACTCATATTGATAAATTATCAAATATTCATAAATCTACATTTCTTTAATGGTACTAACTAGAGACCTCAGGAGGTCTATAGCTCAACTTTCTGCTCAAAGTTGGTTTGAATACAGCGCTCACATGATTGCTTGGGGATTTTTTTTTTTTTCTAGTTTTCTTAAAAATCTCTTGAAACAGAGATTCTAGTCTCCCTGGGCAACCCACTCCAACAGCTCATTACCCTCACAGGGAAATTTCAGAATTTAGAAATTCCAAAGAAGTCTGTGAGCTAGAAAGTTGAAATTCCAGTCCTACTCAGCTACCACACGTTTATCAGAAAACGACATAGCCCATGTCTTTGTTTACTTCCTCAATGCCAGAACAGTGCTCTTATCCAAATGTGCATCTTCTGTTATGCTTTGAGCAAATGATCGCAAACATCACTTTTATCCCATTACAAATGAAGTTTATCAATGCCTGGCTGTGAACCTAAGGTCTCATGAGAAGTGAAGAACCATCCAGTCCTTTTAATCTAAGTTATTAATAAGACAGTTAGCCATCATTAACAATTTAGTGAAAGAACAAAGTGAACACTAACATCTTTCAAAGAAGGTAAACTTTTAGCACAAAGGAGTTAATATTTACTCACATTGGTTAATCACTAATTCTTTTAAATTTTAAGCTTCCATTAATGTTAAATTGCATTTACTTTTCTTCTTTAAATACAACTCAGATAATACCTATTCCACATAGCTGCTTCCCTAAAAATTCATCCAAACTGGTGTAATGTCCCGATGACTACAGATTTCATTACAGGCTCGTCACTTGCAACGATTTTGCTCATCTGTTAGATATGTTAAAAACATACTCTATTTAAGCATTGTACCTCTTGATTCATCCTTGCTGGAATCTTTGCTCTGGGAACATTTTTCATTATCTTTAAACAAAATTGCTGGCACAAAAGCCTTCAAATCGATGAGATTCTCATAGAAGTTTCTAGCATCCTCATCTTCCCAGATACCCCCTTCCAGATCGTATTCTCCAGGCTTTCCTGGTGTGAAAATGTCAATACCAGGTCCATGTTCTGCAGAAATGTGAAACCATAATAGTTATTTATGCAAATTTCTCACCTTACCAAGGGAGACACCTTTGAAGATTAAAAAAACACTTTTAGAAACATGTTAGCCTGTTTATTTCTACCATTATTTTCTCTTAAATATAACAACATATACTTTAAGGTGCTTTTAATAACCCAATCTGAATGTTAGATATATCAATAAGCTATCTTAAAATTTTAAATTTGGTATTGACGTAAAAAACAAAGGCAATATCAGAGTGAAATTTAAATCAAGTGAAGTCGATAGACACATTATGTGGTGTCAGAAAGGAAAGTTAACAGACTTCAACCACATTAGTATAGAAGGTAATTGCTTTGAGCATGATGAACTGTACCCCACTGTATTTTAAGAACAGAAGTTTAAAAAGCACAATTT
The DNA here is from genome assembly GCA_013399115.1 of Anseranas semipalmata. Lineage (NCBI taxonomy): Eukaryota > Metazoa > Chordata > Aves > Anseriformes > Anseranatidae > Anseranas > Anseranas semipalmata. The sequence continues at coordinate 1,295,277 of VXAA01000837.1, read as the reverse complement.
TAAAGTTAAAGATACCCAAGAAATACAGCTTTTTAAAGCTCAAGATCACTTCAGACAAAAGCCACACTCATGATATCAACATAATCTCTAAATCTAAAATTAAAAATTCATTAAGGCATCAAATAGCTTTACAAATTAAATGCTGTACTTCTCATCAGGAGGTCAGAGAGCCACCTAGTGACTTACCTGGCATAACAGTATGTTTCTGCTCATAACATCATGACACAAAGCATACTTCAAATTCATTTTACAACAATATCAGATTATAAAACAGTTTTTGTTTTAATATTTAAACATTAAAAAAGCATTCTATTAGATGGAACATTTTTGATTTTCCAAATATTCCCGTATTACCTGAAACAATCTAAAGAGGTACTGCTTCAGTTACAGTACACAGCACATACAATAGTTACAGTCTAATTACTTCAATAAAAAACACCTTATTTCTCAATATCCTTAAGGGGAAAAACCTCTGACACATCAGTAAGAGGGTTTAGTTAGCTTTCCCACCACATCCAAGCCAGGTCCTGCACCCTGTTTACTTGCTTTAGAAGATGGCCTACCCTCGGGTGTTGGTTTGTCTTGGGGAAGGTCAGGCATATTTTCATCCAGAATATCAGCTAGAGACTGAGAATTTGCCAACAGCTTCTGATATGACATTGCAAATTCCTCATACTGCTTGTGTCGATCTTCACTCAGTTCTCCTTTGGAGTGAAGAATGCGCCTACAAAGATCAAAGTTACAGTAAGACAACCTTTTTCTTAAAATATTTGAGCTATGCTGAACCACTAACAATTTCTCTACTGCACAAAGCTAACCTTCCCTCTGAGGGAACTGTGCGTAGTCTAGATTAGACTGCAATAGCAAAAATTGGGCAACACTGCTTTTTTCCCTCCGAACTATACTGAATTATCAAGTTCAATATAATCGGGTGTAGTACAGTCCCAGAAGCTCTACCTTCAGTATCCATAGAAAAGGCTACCCGATAAAAAAAATCCTTGTTTTTTAAAATAGGATTTCCCTGTAACAGTACTACAAGAGTTCATAGTGCAGGAAAGTAAAACATTCGACTAACACAACAGCTGGATAAAAGTTTTTTTTACATCTGTACCAATACAATTCCTTGCTGTTCAAGTGATTAACTAAGGATCATCACCAGGAGGCTCAAAAAAGTTGTACATGAAAACAAGCCCATTAGCTTCTCCAACAAGGCAAGTTTTTCAAGGCTATCAGTCCAAATTAAGATCTGCTTTTTCACTTATTCTTTGATCTCTTTCATAAGAAGTGCCCACACTCATTTTAAACTCTCAATTTTAAAACTGAAATCTGTTTTCAAAAGCAACTTGTGTTTGAAAGAGTATAAGCACTGCTTACAAGCGCGCACTGAAGCAGTTTCAGGATTACATGCAGAACGGTACAATTTTATTTTCTTACCAATCTAACTATAGTTAATGCCCAAGAATTTATCAATTATTACTCAACACCTTATAACCAGCCTCGAAATTGGTCACACTTGTTTTTAAAGAGTAGACAGTACAGGTCAAGACTATTATTATTCATTAAAAAGAGAGAGCATTACATGCAAGCATTTACTTTTGTCTGTCTCTCTCTGTTCCAGGCGGGTAGCACATAAAATAAACAAGTTCTCCTGAAGCTCCAAATAGTGTGCAACAACTGTACTTTATGATGATCACAAAGGGATCTGTAACTTCCTGAAACTAACAGTTGCTTGTTTTTAATTAAGGAAACTGCTATTATTACACGTCACATTTTATTTGACTTACAAACAATACCCAAAAGGCATTTTGCCAATTTTCATGTTCTACTTTCAAAACTTCATAGAATCCGCTTGACAAGGCCAGATGTCCCCTACAGAAACATGCGTTTTAGAATGCGGTAAAAAAAAAAAGACCACTTAAGTCTCATATGCTTTCTGAAAGACAAGGCATTTTAGATTGACATCACTCAGTAAAATCATACAGTAATTACTAGGATTGCAAGTTATGGATGTATTTCTCATTTCAGAAAGAGAAATCTTTGCCTCAACTTGCAAACGATTCCCTTTTACTCCCTACTGCATTTGGTTGCTCTGATTCACTTTAACTGCTGAAGAAATTGAAGCAACCTAAAATTATCTATTACATTGGAAAGCATCAAAATCTGATGTTAACTTTATAAACTTCTATAAAGTAACATACAGCTTTTCTCCACATACATGCTCTTGTATTTTCTCATTTGATTTCTAACACAAAAAGTTGTTAAAACATTTTTCCTTCAAGTTCCTTGGAAACTCATGGACTAAAGCAACTTTTATAAGCATCAGCAAGTTACCATCCAGTTAGTGTAATTTATAAAGAACAACCAAGAAGTACACTTCTGACTCTGGGAGCGTGTTACACAATTTCTAAAGTCAATTTCAAGAAGAAATACAAATAACAAGCCTCTTAGAGAGTAGAGTCCCTAGAGAAGCTAGAAACTCCAAATATCCTAGTTTTTAAACAAGAAATCTCAAGAACCTTCAGTAGTTTGAACCAAAAATACAGAACAAGGCAATCTCTCTGCTAGTACAAAGCTTGCCACAGAAGACCGATGATTACATTATCATCAGGCTTTTATTAAGCAATAAATACACAATCGTGTTCTTGCCAACAGACCCAAACATTTTATGGTATAAGAAAATCTCTAACAGTCTAAGCGATGTAAATTCAGGAATATCAATCTTGGCTTTTTTAGTACCAGGTTAATAGTAAAACAAAAAGTCATCTTTGTACACAGTACATTCAGAGGGTGAGCAAGAAAATCCCTAATGCCCACTTGGAACAGAAACCTGATATAGATATCTTGCTAGAGAGCAAAAAGCAGTTAACACCAGCAGAAGTTCTGTTTCCTATCCCTCTTACAAAGGCACACCTATATGCATTACCTGTTTCTGTAAAGGAGAGCAAGAAAGAAATTAAATTAAGTTACCACTGACAATTTCTAGAGTGCAGTAGTTTAGTTTGGATTAAGAAAACATGTAAAGTGCCAATATATTACCTTTCCATGGAGACAGCTATCCTTTAGGTACATATTTTAAGTTTAAAATATACCAGTAGCCTCAAAAACATGAGCACTGAAACCCTGTGCTATTATAAAAACAAAAATCAGAGCACTGTAACAACAGTAAAACTGCAGTTTAGTTTCCCAGTCAAAAACAAGTGTTGTTAAATTCAAGCTAAAGCCTACCAAGTAATCTTTAAAAAGCACAATTCCCTGTCGCATACAATCAATATCACAGCATCAGGTACTTAACCTTACTCCATGTCTCCCTAGAATTTTACAAAGTACCACAAGGCAAGTTCATCAGATCTTTTGTCTATTAATTCACAATTAACTCAACCAGTTTGAGTTGAGAACAGCTTGAATTATTTTACAATGGCAGCCACTACCGTGACAGATGAATTCAAGAAATACTTACCTGATAAAATATCATAACCTAAACGTACAACTGACTGCTGATGCACAAGAGGGAACAGCTCTCTCCCATTTCATTTCACCAATTCTGGATTAAGTGGGAATAAGAGCTGTTGCTAGCAGCAAAGTGGATCAGGTTTCAAATACACAGGGGACTTTTTTTTCCTATAGGATTTTTTTTTAAATCATTTTTCAAAAATCCAATTTATGAAGGTTTCTATAGAACACACTTGTTATCAGCCAAATTTCTGTCTTTGATTTCACGCCTTGCACATCCATAGCATGCAAATGCCAAACACATCTCTGTTACAGACACGATGTAAGCAAATGAAATTCAGCAGGAAAGTTTTTTCATGTCTCATTTCTTAAAACTTATTCCCCAACTTTTATTAAGCAGATAAAATAAACATTTAAAACTTCAGATAGAGATAAATAGCTTTCATCCAGTGATAAATGATACTTCACATTCTTTCACCAAAACAAAGCTTTGCACCTAAGTTCATAAGACAATTCAGAGTGGAAGGCACACGAAGAGGCCGCTGGTCCAATCTCCTGTTCAAAGCAGGATCAACGATGAGATCTGACCAGGTTGCTCAGGGCTCTATTCAGTTGTAAAAATAAAAATTCAAGTACATTTCCCCATCCTAGATCACTTATATTCTTTCTTCTCTCATTTCTTAACTTCCTTAATATCTCTTGGAATTTTTTTCCCCACTTAATTCCCTATCATACAGACTTTACAGCGCTCATTCATTGAAACCCTAGCCAGAACCAGTGTGCCTTGAACCAGCTATAACTGTGAAACTATAAAAGTTTATACTGATTAAATTAAAAATAACAGCTAAGTCAATAATATCCTTAAAGTAGTAAGGTATCTGGAGAAATAGCGTTAGCTCAAAAGCCAGTTTATGACCCTGTGAAATACAACACTGGACTGAGACTGGATAGGACTGCAGCACAATACCTATCGGCACAGTGGATCCTAGTTTAAAGCCTTGAGTTGGGAATGTTGGAGCATATTCCAAGCACATGTTTGGCTCTGTACTGATGATCAGCGTTTTGACTGAAACCTGTGTCTATACAGGTTTCATTTCTTTCTGCCTGGAGTGCTTCCAAAAGGATATAACAATTCCCATGTTTTAAGACCAGCAGTTGGCTTTAGGCTGGCTCCAATAATGGCAATTCAGGATGCTTTTAAAAAAAGCAGGTAATTATCAAAAAAAGTTGCTCATGGTGGGAAATTATTCAGATCTTAAAGGTATGTATACTCATACTGTTCAATATTAGTATTTCATATACACGTTTAAGAGGATTTGAATCAAATTGCCTATACCCTTCAACATCATCTTATATAAAATTTGCACGCATTAAAGCGTAAGGGATACCTTGCCAATCTAACCTGATTTTTCCTCCATACTCATTACCATTGACAACACTGGTACACTAAAAAAAGTAAACAAGCCAAAGACATTGTGGCATATGCTCCATTAAATACATGTGGGTGGAAAGGGAGAAATCAGATTATGCCAACTGAAAAAGGGCAGTACCAGCTGGTAAATAAGCATTACTCTCAAGCTGCTATGGGAGCATCACCAAAATAATAGAGTTAAGAAAATTAAAGCTCAAGGTCAACCTCCACTTTCCTTAAAGATACTTGAAGAGTCTCTTTTTTTTTGTTTGATTGTTTAAGTACTCAGAGCAAGTTTAGACTTTTTTTTTGTAAGATATATTGCAGAACACTTTTTTCTACACAACACTAACAGACTTTTGTTTGGTTACAAGAACTGCAACAAATCTAGGCATTTCAAAAACTCTTTTTTCCTCCATAAATGAAAAGCAACATTTAAATGTCACCTGTTTTGTCTTTCAATATTTTGTAGCTCCCTGTGGTCCCTTTTCAGATGTTTGGTCAAAGACGTAAAGTATTCCTTCAACAAATTCTGGAAGGGCTGTTGTTTCTCTGGGCTAATTATCTCACTAGGAGGAAAGCTCAAGTTAAACTTCTCTGCAACAGTTTTTACTTTCCTTGGTACCAAACCAGCAATGTCATCTCCACAGTGCCGACAAAAGCTGATAACCACAGAAACATGAGTGTGGGATTCTCGATCAGCGTTAATAATATTTTTAAGCTGCTCATAGATTAAAGACAAACCTTCCTTGTCAGTGAAAATCCCAACTATTGTCAATTCTGCAATGAAACGCAAATCAGTTCTTAACTTAGTAATGTTGGGAGTCTTCTCTTCTTTCCTTGCTTCAAAATGCTTTTTCCAAGCCTGAAGTAACGAAGGAGCAAAATCAGCATAGCGCTGGTGGAAGAGGGAACACAAGTGCACAGCGCAGTTCACATCTGATATTTTCAGTTTGGCTTCCACAATAGAAGCTACTGCTTCTGCAATGTATTTGCTTAAATTCAGGCTATTAAAATCATGGGACAAGGAGTCCCTTTGTTGCTCTGTAATGGTTTTTAGCTTCTTAACAAAAGCTGTGTTCTTCTTCAGACTGGAGTCTAGTCTGCTGAAGAAGTTCTCCTCAGGGCGATTGTCTGGTGCATTCTGGTTTTTGCTGCGAAGATCTTTTCTTGCCTGATGGCGCTCCCAGGCCTCCTGGTGGAGCTGATGTGCTTCCTCTTTTTCCCTAGGAGAAAGAGGAATGAGTAACTTTTGTGACAGAACCTTTCTTTCGGGTTATCAGTTCAAAGAAAGTCAGTTTGAAATCCTCCAGGAGTGCTAAACGCAGTTTCTTTTAAGACTATCTTTTAGTATTTAACAAGTTAACTCTAAAAGCTAAAGCATCTGCTTCATAAACCACTGCTCAAGTTTACTGCTCCAAAAAGCAAGTCCCATTTGTTAAAAAAGGGAATTTCCCAACTATTTCTATGCAGAACATATTAATCCCGCCTGACTGGCAAAATATAAACATAAGACTATTTACTCCAGACTGAGATAAAGTTATTAGAGAAGAGAACAACAAACTTTTAACAGGTTTCTTTATTAGAGTTAAGGGAAATCTTTTATTCCCAGACCATTGAAATTACACAGGGAATTTTAAATAGGTGAAATACATCTGCCCCAGGTAGAATTTGGCTATGACACTGTCCTCCATCTTCAAAGGTGACATACTTCAAAACAAGAACGTCCAGAATCTTGGCTTTATTGTTCTAAAGATGCTATCTTCAATGCTATAATACCTTTGATATTATACATAAGAAATATAAGAAACATAAACTTGGTAAGATGGCATATCAAAGTGCTAGGTTACATTCTGTGTTCACCATCCAGATATCAATTGACTATGATTGATTAAAAGAAATTGCAGCCATCACTCACAGTAGATTTGCTCCCATTACAGTTTGTGGACTCTTAAAACCTGCATTCCCAATTTTATGACGCTAATACTTCTCCATCTCAGAAGAAGCTGTTTCTTTATTCTATCATATTTGTGCTTTACATGACCATCATACAGAGAACACTATCAATTTATAATACTATGCACAACTTACTGCAAGTGACTCAAACAGTTCATCTGCTATGAGGATTGTGGGCAGAATTATAAAAGGACTACAGCATTTGGCACAGTTAAACCATTAAAATACAACTTACTTCAGCTGAGCAGCTGCTTCTTCTTGTTGACGTTTAACTTCCTCCTCTTGCTTCTTTTTCTCTTCCTCTTCAAGTTTCTTTTTTTCTTCCTCTTCTTTCTTCTTTTGCTCTTCTTCTGCCTTCACTTTATCTTCTTCTTTTTTCTTCCGCTCCTTGTCTTCTTTTTTTCTTTTATCCTCTTCCAGTTTTTTCTTTTTATCTTCAGGAACCTTTACAGTCTCTCTCTTCACTCCAACCTTGACATCTTCTTTTGGCTTCTCCCTGGTGCTCACTGGTCGCCTTTCACCAAATTCTTTTTCCTTATTATTTAATGGAGATTCTTTTTCATCCATACTTGCTGGCTTTTTGCGCTCAGCTGGCATTGTGTTACCCAGGCAAGTCTGCAGAATCACAGGAAAATAAGCACTTTTAACTTGCTGTTGATATAGTAAAATAACTTTCACAGCCAACCCATACCCACTTAATTTTTAACCGAGCGAGATAACTCATCAGAATAAAATACAGATTTAACATAAGTTTTCTGGAACTACGGAATGGACCTAATGACAGGTTAAAAACTAAACATTTTATTACAGCATTCCAAGTTATAAAGCTTTGCTCAAGATAAGATGGAAAGTATAACGATAATTTTCAAATCTAAATTATTACAGTGGTTATCTGAATATAATGTGAAGTTATTTTCAGCATGAACTGTGAAGTAAAAGCATTTGAAGTTTCTACAACCTGAGGAATACATGATCTTGGAACACAGAGAAGTTCATCTGAAAGAAATCCAAGACTGATGAAAGCAAAGTACCCTGACTTAATAAATAAATAAAAATGTTTGATTCACCTGCATGTGCCTGCATCTCACTGACATTTCTACACATCTCCTAAGACCACTCCCTCTTCCAAGACCTCTATTTAGGATCACAGGATAACACAGGTCAGATGAGACCTGAAGAGGTCCAAGCTCCGGTTCAAAGCTGGGTCAGTTCTGAGGTAAGACAAGACTGCTCCGGGCTTTATCCAGTACAGTCTTAAAATCCACCGAGGAAGAAGACTGCACAACTTTCTGGACAACCTGCTCCAACACTTGTCTGTCATCATGGTGAAGAGGCATCATCTCATTCCCCTCCTTCCACACCCGTCCTAAGATTTCCCTGGTCACTCCAAGTACTCTTCTGCACAGCACAAGTAGCAGCTGGAAGAGCGCTGTGCCGACTAAGCCTCCTTGCCAGCAGAACAGAAGGAAATTGTAACAGAAAGGCTCCCATTTGCGTCTCTCTACTCAACCAATTTTTTTCAAACGACCTGTAGGAGCTTTATCATCTTTAGGGTTTCTTGCCCTTTAAGCCATAGTTGCATTTCCCAGAAGAACTAAAAGACAACATATATTGAACATGAAAGGACAGAATTGCCGAGTAATTTAGACTGGATGGAAACTGTGGAGGTCACCTAGTTCAACTCCTTCCTCAAACGGGGTCAAGATCAGGGACTTGGCTCATTAAGTTTCAAATATCTCCAAGGATGGAGATGCAATAGCTCCTCTGGGCCCCTGCTCCACTACCTGAACATCCACACTGAAAAAGCTTTTCTTAGTATCACCCTTGAACTTCCTATGCCCCAATTCGTGTCCCTTTCTTCTCATCCTATCCCTGTACAGCTTTAAGAAGAACCAGGCTCCATATTCTCTATATTGTCCCACGAGGTAGTTGCAGAGAATAATAAGACCTCCCCTTCTCTTCTTACAGATGGAGAGACCTGGTTCTCTCTGCCTTCAGACATCGTGTGCTACAGCCTCCTAGTGATCTTGGTGGCTCGCCAGGGGGCTTGCTCCAGCACGTCAATGCCTTTCTTGGAACAGAGAACACACGACTGGATGTGGTGCCCAGGTGTGGTCTTGCAAGTACCAAACACGAGGAAAAGAATCGCTTCCTTCAACCTGCCGGGTAACTTGTTAGTCCAGAACGCTGCTGGTCTTAATGCAAGGGTATTCTGCTGACTCACATCTAGTATCATATAGGGCCAGACAAGGCTGAAACAGGCAACAGAACCTTATTTACTCCACACTAAATTCATGTCTTGAAACAAAGAAAATCTATCCATAAGCTTTATTTTTTTTCCATCTTCATGCTGTTTGGCTTGAATCTGCTGATAAATCCTAAACCCTCAAACAATTTTGGATCCTGGAGCACTGCGAGGCTTGCAGTAAAATGCTTGTGCGTTAACAGAACTAGGGTCCCAGTTCTGCAGATATTTATTCACCATTTTTATACATTCATGGGCTTAAAAGTTAAATGCACATATAGGCAGAAGTGATGGGACAATTCCCAATTACCACCCCTACTTTGACCTGTCTACATTCCAGTCAGATTGGAAAATGAAAATAAGCAAGATTCACATACTCCCTGTATCTACGCAACTAAATGGATAGAGACACTTGCATTTCCACCCAGCTAAGAGTGTTTCTAATATGAATTTCAACTATTTTGAAAGATAGTTATAACTAAGACATCACACTAAAGGAAGTCTCTATTTCTAAATAGTCCACATTCCCTCCCCGCACACGTAAAACAATAACACAACAGATTCGTATACTGGCTATCCCATATGGAACAGTGTTACATTTTCTCAGACATTTGTATGTGTCTTCTGAAGAAAAAAAAAAACTGGTTGCAAAAGCTCACAGTATAATCACATACAGGCAGCGACAGCTCAGTAACAGAGAACCTATTCAGGATTTGGCCTCTTTGACAGCAATTGGCAACAGCACCGGTGAAGAGACGTTTCTGACGCTGATTTATGGAAGCAGGACCAATTGAATCAGCATAGCTTACACAAGTACTAGCATATTTGGCTCCCTAATGCATGTCTACAACTAAGAGGTTTCACAGCTCAACATCTCTGAACCACTCGGATTTCCAAAGAAAAAAAAAAAAACTGATCGACATCATCTTAAAACAGTATTGTTACGAAATCAATACTTAAACCACCACCAAACAAACAAACAAGTAAGCAGCACCCAAGGCTCCTTCATACTAAAGGTCAGAACTGATTTTCCATCTCTGTAGGCCGGTTAAATGGGACCTGTTCCTCACAGATTCATCTGGGGGATGTGAATCCTGCATACATTTCGCATTCAGCAATAAAAGTTCATTAACGTTTTCTCACTATGAATCCATACTGGAAGTCCCAACAGTTCAAGACAGTAAATTATCTCTCCCACCACTAATAAAAAAGGAAGTTTTTACCACTTAAATATTGCTTTAACATATGACTAACAAGATTACATCCATTACCAGATTGCACGAAGACTCTCCAATAATTGTATTAAACTTTTTCACCCGGAAGACTATTAAACAACACACAAAAAAGATAATAAATTGATAAAAAGATAATAAATGTTTTGAAAGATTAATTGGGAAGATAAATTGGGAGCTAAGTTTAAACTGAAAACATTGGGAGAAGAGAGTTGCTTGATTAAAGAAGTGCTGGAAAGGCACGTCATAATTTCAACACTGACTTTTATCTTTGTCTCCCACCTGTTGTTAGTAGGGTAATTTAATTACAGTTTGGAGAAGACCCCAAAAGATCCAGCTAGCCACACACATAACTTTCAACATCAAAATCAGTACAGTGCTCATCCTCTTATCGCTTTTAGGAACTCAGAATTCTGTTTTAAAAAAAGCATTTGCTTGTATAAAAGCAAGATAAAAAGATAGAATAAAAAGAAAAGGGACAGAGCGTTGTGATTTCACTAGGCAATATTATCCGCTTTCACCCTCACCCCATGAACACCTGTGACAAAAAAAAAGTTTGTAACAGATTTCTGTCCTATACCACCCAAACGCACACTGCAATACTTCTCACTACCTGCTAGGTACAGGTCCTTATCTTGCAAAGCCTTCCGGTCATACTGACAGCTCATTTAAGTCTACCAACAATTAATTGCAGGAGGCAGTCAGTGCAGCGGCTGCCTCCAAGCTATACACAGACCGATGCACCGGTCAGCGCACGTGTCAGCCAACAGCACAGACAGAACAGAAGTGTCCACAGAGAGTACACTATAGTCCTTCCTGCAGTGAGAATGTTAATTTAGATGGTGTTTTTTTTTCCTCAGTTGCTGGTTATCAGAAGATCTGTAGAGAGGTTATACCTTCAGAGCTTCCAATTGGGCTGAAACTGGTTTAAAGGTTCAAAAATTATGGGAAGCAGAGAAGAATAGAAATAGGCAGCAAGCTCGCCTAGGTCTCATTTCCATAGGAAATCAGGCTGCACACAGTCTGGTCCACATTAAGGGAATGGTAAGGCAACTTTGAGAGAAACCTCATCATCAAGAAAACTTCCATTTAGTACCTAATGCTTATGTGAACATACTGGTGAAAAGGCAAGATAATGACATGAACTTCACAAGCCAATAAATAGGAGGAACCAGTGCTCACAGCTGAAAATTAGAAAGTACAGAGAAGACAGAGAGGAGACAAGGGTTCCATATACTTTGGGGCTTTCAGCAGTGCATTTCTGTAATGACATTTACATTCTTTGAAACTATCTTCTTAGTTCCATCACTTACAGATGTTATATCTCCTAGAGAAAACTAGCAAGCTTTTTCACTACTCGATCCACCTTACTCTTAATTTTAGTTGATTTTTTTTATTGCAGCTGAACTTCTACTTTGCTTTTTTCATGCCAATCACAGTATTTGAAAATTTGATGGATTTGGATTCACAATACTCCAGGCTCAGAAACTTAACAAAAATAAGTCTTCCAATACACGGATGCTTTCTCATAAATGTTGCCTACGTAATTGCTTATCTTCAAGGAAACTGAAGATTCATAGAAGGTATTCAGCATCATTAATCTAGCCACTATTCAGAATAAAAGGATAAACATCAATACCTTAGCCTGACACGCTAAATCCTCTCATGTCAATAAAAACCTATTGTCACAGACTGCAGTACCACGAATCAGAATCTCACTCCCTGCAAACGCAAGTATGGGGGGGAAAACACCTGTGACAACTAAAGTATTATATTTACTAAAGTTTTATATTGAGATTCTTCACATACTTTTTATACTGCTACTGGCATTTAAATTGATCACATAAGCATTCCTTTACACAGCTACTCTACTAGGTAAGGGAGAAAAAGAACGAAGGCAAGAAGCCCCACTTCTGAAAAACCTCAAAGAGCGAAACACTTCATCAGAGTTAGAAATCGCATCACTAGACAATTAAAAGTTTCAAGAGCTGAAATGCAATTAAGGTTTCTCTTAATGTAAGGGAAGGGACATAAGAGGATACCATGGCTGATCAGAAAAATCAATCTAGCCGCACGTTTTTGAAAGATGAGACCCAGAGCAAGACAGGGACTCGCAGCACGGAAAGAAGCCCCCTGCACACCGGCAGGCCTGGCTAACCAGCCGGGCGGTTTTACTTTCGGTTCCACGCGTCTCAGAGAAAGCGTTTCGCTGTCAGGTGTGCAGGGACACCCCTACCCCTGGGAAAAAAGGGCCTGAAGATAAGTCGCTGCGTACAGAAGCGGCAGCAGAGCCCTCACCCAGCGGCCCCCCTCGCCGCCCCGAGGACGCTCCGACACGCGGCAGCCCACGGACACACGCTCCCCACCGACCCAGCCACCTCCTGGGGCTCTGCCTTCCCGCAAGCCCGAGGAAAACAGCCGCCTGCCCGCCCC
>VXAA01000837.1:1255903-1282320 GCA_013399115.1 Anseranas semipalmata | reverse complement strand
GTTCGGCGAACGGTGCTTCCCGATAGGCGGGAGTCAGGCAGCGCGGAGGGCAGCCCCGGGCGGGGTCCTGCGGGCGGGCGGCCCTGCTCGGGTTACCGGCAGGCTGCGGAGGCGGAAGTGGCCGAGGGAGAGGGCGGAGGGGAGGGAGCCCTGTGGTGCCTTGTGGGCCCGCGTGACGTCACGGCCGTGACGTTGCTTTGGGCGTGAAGCGTCGCGTTGCGTCACGCTGGTCAGGTCAAGGCGGCCTAATATTAAATGCCACGATGGATTTGCGTCCAAGTCACCTGGAAGCCTTTCACAGCAGCAAATTTAGCTGCGCAGAGCCCTCCGAGCTTCCTTTAGCGCTCGTGCTCTGCGGGTCTGGGCACGGCGTTGCCCATCAGGCGACCCTCAATTAGCCCGAGCTGGAAAAATCTGGCGCAGTCCAGAATGTACAAGTGTGCATCCGGTATTTATTTTAAGTTTAGAATCCGGATCTTTAAGCACGGAGGTTTCTGTGAGACGAGCCTTCGCGTAGTTAAGGCAAAGCGTTTACACCCCGCCAGACTTAGGACAAGCACACAGAAATACCCGACCGTGACATCGGGGCCCGGTCTGGGTGGGCATAATGAGCTCATTGGGGTGTTAAATCCATTTTTACGCGCAAGAAAGAGGCAGCCCAAGTACGAGACTCCGCGTACGGGTGCAGTTTTTGGTGTACTCTGCCAGCTGGTACAGGACTGGACAGGTTTTTTTTTTTCCAGGAAAGAGCTCTCCTACCATTGTTTAACTTCACGGCTCATTTTGCAGACACATCTGAAAATCTCTCTGGAAAAGTTTATTAATATTTGAAAGGATGAAGTCATGCTTCCTATTTACATCGATCATTCAACTGTCCTTGCTACACAAAGATTTTGTTTACTTCCCAAAATGTGTGGAGTTACTAGGTTGCTTAAGCTGATCTGCTAGAATGGAGAAGATCCATGTGCTAAACAGAGAAAAAGAGGAGTTAAATGGAGAGGACATCTACCTAATAGTGCTGGTGCTTTATTTTCCAGAAACACCAGTAATGTAGCCTGTCAGTGAATGCCTCTGAATTAATCTTTTTTGTTATGGTTTAAAAAGGCAGACTCAGCGTTACATTAGGTTTAAATTTCAGTTTCAGTGGCATTACATCAAGAAATGTTGGTTTCTTTTCTTTTGAAGAATGATATTGTTACCTCTTCTAGCATGAATAAAATGCACTATCACTAAAATTTTGAAAGGAAACAGTAGTACCTTCTGTATTTATACCACATTCCCCACCAACCACAGCTACCACTTTGTTGGAACTGTCTTTGGTAAAGACAATGCAAGTAAATCCTGTTTTACCTTTGATAGATCAGAAAGGTTTTCCTTATAAAGTACCTGTGTCATTTGTGGCTACTTACATACTGATCAGGTTTTCCTACTAATTTACCAAAAAGAAATCCAGGTAGATCTCATTACCTAAGTTTCAGATGTAGAGTATGTCTTTCAATTTTTTAATTCTTGAAGTTCTTCCCAACTTTTTCAATATGTTTCCTCAATTACTGGCACCAAACATGCACACTATTCAGAGAGTAATCCCACTCATGCCAACTACTGGCCTAATGTAGAATCTGTAGGTGTACTCAGTATTTGCCTTGTAGCCAAATCCAGAAAATTATCTTTTTCACCAAGTGAGCTGATATTCGCATAACTTTTTCAGACCCATCTGTTTTATTTGTGTGGTTTTTAGAGATTATTTATAGTCACTGTTTCCTGGAAAGGAGCTACATTTTAGTGCACATACTTTTTCAGGGTGTACAAACTTATGTCTGATCCTGTTAAAATAAATGACATTTGCTTACGTCCAGCCCAGCTTGACATTTAGAGCCAAGGTAACCTCTCTTCACCACTTACTTCCAGCTGACAAACCTTGTCAGGGTGTACTTTGTGGGAAGTTTTGGGGGGTTGATAGAACTCCTGAAGTGTCATGGACTACAATCCCTCAGAAATGCACCCAGCTGATGATGCTTTTCTATTTAAAATGTTGCAAGTTTAAATCAGCTAGGTAGTCAGCTTTATACTATTTAGCACATGCAACCTTGATTTGAAACATTTCTAGTTTTGTTAACCAAGACATCAAGTAGAACTGAATCAGCCTCATACCAGAGTCTTCTCTAGGACAGCCTCTCTGCCTCTGCTGGCAGAGTCAGGCCAGGAGAGTCCCCTTGGGGAGCCAGGGCATGTGAACTTAGCAGCACTGTTTCTGCTGGCATGTGTACCACCTTCTCACACTCAAGACATGAGCCAAAGTCAACAAAGCTTCTCTTTTTTTGACCTAGATATCGTTACAGCAAGACTTTTGCCACGGGTAATCATGTCCCAGACAGGATGGTTATGTGCTGGTGAAAGTCTGCAAAGCACTTGACATCTTTAGTAACTGAATTTTTAATCACAAAAAGAAACCCAACACACAACTCAAAAGGGTGACTTGATATGTATTACACAAACCCACACTTAGACTTGATTAGGGCAGTAAGTGAACCCTTATATACAAATATTTTATTACTCCACACTGTGCGACTTAACCACCTCATTCAGTCCTTTATAGCTTTTTAAAGTTTTGGAAAAAAAAAAAAAAAAAACTTTAAAATCTTTTTTAAAGGAAGATTTTTAATGTTTAGACCTATGCACATCAGTGTTAATTGAGAAATATTCAACTAGCTCTCTATCTGCTTTAAAGCAAAACCACACTGATATGTGCTATTTGCTTAAGAACCGTGGAAAAGTATTTCATCATCTGTCTGCAACATTTGTGTTTTTTCCCAAGTGCAGAATAGAGATATTTAACTGTATCAACCTTTTCTGCCTCTCTACAAAATCATGCAATATAGCAACATTATTTTGAAGGTTTCTTTATTCTAGTATACTTAAAAATCAGTACCCAAAGCCACATTCCTACTATGCTTTACTCTGTTGGCCACGTCAACTGTCCTGTGGCTTTTTGCTTTCTTTGCAGCTTTAAAGTTCGATCCCCTTTTTTAACCCTTCCAAACTGGCATTTATAAATCTGCATAAAACCCACCATCCCACCTCAAGGAACACAAGTGGCCTCCAACCAAGAACTGTAAGTAGCATATAAGATCCCTGGCCACCCATGGTGTCATAACCAATTCTGTTGCAAAATCCAGTTCCACCTGTTCCAACAGCACTTAGCCACTATTTGATTTGAAGAAACACTCTCTCTGATTTCCCTGTTGCGAAGGCAATCTACAAAGCAGGTTGTTATCTTCTTTTAACGGGCACAGCCAAGCCAGCACTGCTCCTGCCTCCGGCCTGCATTCACATAAAGGTTACACAAAGCTTTTAGGTTTTGTTAAAACCTCGATTCTCTCCAACTCTTGTATGTTTTGGTAGGTTTTCCAGAGGCGATGAAGTTAATGTGTCTTTTACCAGTCTAATCACAATCCAGTGTAACAAATACACAGGATTAAACCTTGATACCGAATTTGTCATGGACTTTTAACAGGAAATTCCAGGATACAAGTATATATTTCTGAAGTCACCTAAAGAGTCAGAAAGAGACTGAACACACAAAGGAGAAAAACTGCCTGCAGTACCTAAAAATGTAACAGCTGATTTTGGTCTTTTTTTTTTTCTCGTTCTTCACTTTATACAGTCTCTCGAGAAAAAACAGTGCTATAGTTAACTTCTGGAAATCGCTAATCTTCCTAACATTGATTGAAAGGATGCAGGCACGCATGAGAATACTTGCAGAACCATAGTGAGGAACTCAAATCTTCCACTTCAAACCCCTCTTTCTGGTCAGTGAAGTCAGAGCGTATCTCCCCTCCATCCCGTAAGGCAGAAAAAGCCCGAAAAAACACCTTGTTCTGTACGTTAAAGCAGCTCGCAGAGCAGCAGGTTCCCTTCTCTAACAACTCCCTCCCCACTCCCCCAGCCCGGCCCGCCGAGGCCGCGGCCCCTCGGGGAACGNGCCGTGGCGGGCCGGTTTGCGGCGCTGGTACCGCACGGAGCGCGGCGTGTACGGCTACAAGCCGCGGAAGGCGGCCGGGGAGAGCTCGGCGGAGCCGCGCGGCGCCGGGGCGAGCGGCAAAGCAGGTCGGATCGCACCCCCCCACCCCTCCCCGCCGCCGCTTCACGCTGGGCTCAGGGGAGGGCGGCGGGACGAGCGGCCCCGGCCTCCAGGGAGCGCCCGCCGCCCTGAGGGGGCAGGCGGGGAGCCCACCGCGCTGTGTGGGAAGGGGGCACCCGGCGGCGCGGGCTCTGCGCGGCAGCCCCCGCTCCCCTCAGGGAGCCCGCGGCTGAGTGGCCCCAAGTCCGAGGGAGCCAAAACCTAGCGCCGGGGCGGGTTTTATTTTATTTTTTTTTTCCTTTATTTAGTTATTTTTCCGGCCTTGCAGAGCCGACGCACCTCTTTGAGTGATTCAGGGGGTGTCAGGCTGTTTTGTACTTGTCCTGAGGCAGCGGTTTTGTTACCTGCTCGGTGGAAAGCTGTCTGCTAACAGCTCAAGTCGTTATCGCAAGGTTGTTTTCTTCGGTTCCCCATGTACTGACACCTTGCCACACTCCATAGGCAGAAATAATTGTGAGCGCATTGACTGCTGAAATTGTTTCGGTGGAGTAAATGTGCTCCTGGAGAGTTTTTCCTGCTCATAAAAGTACCACTGCCCTGTGCTTAAGTCTTTTATATATATAAGTCTTTTTTATATATATATAATTGTGCTTGAACTAGCTAAGTACAGGTAATTCTTTTCTATAGCAATGACTATGATGCTTTTAGCTCACTTTTATAGTACAGAAAAATAATTTCGAGCAGAAAACTGCTGTAGGAATATTGCCCCTGCATTAACTGCTAAGGAGACTCTGATGTGAATTAAGCCTTCTTGTTAAGCAAGGAAAGCATTAATATATTTTTATGTCACATTTTTAAAATTGCTTCTAAATGGCTTTCTTGCTAAGAGTGTTGCGGGAGACGTTAGGTTATGTTCTTCTGTTGCAGAAGCCATTAGAGAAAGCAACCTGTTTTAATGTGCTGACTACAGGAGCATAGCGACTGAACCAATGCCAGCAGCTGAAACGCAGATGTCAAAGGAACAACTTTGTGAAATACTCTCACTCCGAAATTGCGTTGTTTTGGAAAATGAAAAACTTCAGACCTGAATACTATCAGTGCTGTATCTTTATCAGGGAGAACAAACTGCTCTAGAAACGCATTATAAACTGATCCATGTAATTCCTTTGTAGCAGATTCTGCTTGCAGTATATTTTATTGGTTTACAGTTTGTCCTCCTGGTCTGTAGCATGTGCTTGCTGATACTAATGTTGCGTGTATGGCCTTTCTGTTGGTCAAGTTTAGCTCATGCTGATAATATTTTGACCTCGAAGCAAAAAGGCTGCAGCAGTGTGTTGCTGCTGATGAAAAATATGTTCAAATATTTGTATTTCTAGTATGTCTGGCACAGCATGGGCACATGCCCTTGGCTAGTGGCTCCGGCAGACACAGGCTTTTTTTAAGTTTTAGAAACTGAATTATTGTTAAGACCCTATCTGTCATCCCAGGAAGGAACAGGGAAGTGCAAGTGGTACGATTGAGTCAGCTAAGGAAATAAGACTTTGCACACCGGTACCTTACCATTCTTGAGTTGGATGTACCTATTGCTGTAAAGAGATTTGAAGCAAAATGAAGTAGCTTTGCATACGTGTACAGGAGCCTGACCATGAGGGGAACCATGAGGGAAGTATAAACTTGCTTCAAAATTTGATGAGTAAGCAGATGTAGCAGCCTGATGATAGGAGCTCTTGGGGGGTGATATGGTGAAAAAAACTGCTTAGAAAAAATCTTTCTGGCCCAAACCTTGATAGTTATCAATGGACAGAACGCTCCTGTGTTGGTACTATAAATGGATTAAATGTAAGCACGTACTGTACTATTCTTTCTTTTTGTGTTTAGTTGACCATGCTCTTGCTCGTTTAATAACTGCGTACTCTGAACATGGCCACAAAGCAGCCAAAATAAACCCACTGTTTGCTGGCCAAGCTGTTATGAACATGGTACCTGAAATCCAAGAGTTGACAGAAGTTCTTCAAGGGCCTCTCATTACTACAGGTAAGTCTGCAGCCTTATGACAGCAAATTTTTGTCACAGTTGATTTATTGAGAGGCTGCGTACTTTGCAGAGGAGCCAAATACTGAGTGGCAGTTCAATCAGTAATGTATTGTTGGACAGAAGATCGCTAACTTCAGCCTACTTGCATGTTTGTTGCACAAATCATTGGGTAATGAACGTCTACCTTCTAGCATCTTTGGTAACCATGAAAATTTTCAGTTTTACTTAAAACTACTGAGGTTGTACATTAATTTCTCATGTTGCTGTAACGTTCTGTGATTTAGCGTAGTTTTTGACACTGTAGTGAAGCTGCCATGACACCTGGGTAGAAGTCAAGATTTGTCTTTTCTTGGATCTTTGACTCGTACTGTAGCCTTGACAAAATGAGGGTCTCTCTCCATGCTCTATCTTCTCAATCTACAAAACATGTACTTATTTACTTCTGATGCACATGGGATTGGAGTTCATCTCTCAGCACAACAAAATAATGAGTGCTATACCAAGTCACAAAAACAGTGACTTGGTGTCATCCACGTTAAACTCATTCAAGAGACATTTTGAATGTCTTGCAAATAAGCATGAGACCCTCATGTTTATAACACTGAAGTGTGCTTTTAAAATTTGTCTCAAGTTTTGTTTTTAAATGAAGGAAAGGAAGTCAGGACATGAATTTGTACTCTCAAAATGTTAATGTAATTGCAAAACAACAGTTCAGTTCTTAGTGTTCCTCCCATCTCTCCACAAGTGACTAATAACATTTATTTCTGACCAGGGCTTCTAAACATGGGAAAAGAAGAGGCCTCCCTAGAGGATGTGTTGGCTTACCTTGACCATATATACTGTGGGCATATTTCCATAGAAACAAGCCAGCTTCCAACCTTGGAGGAGAGAAAATGGTTTGCTAAAAGGTTTGAAGAGCTAAAACAAGAAGCATTTACAACTGAAGAAAAAAAGCACTTGTGCAAACTGATGTTGGAGTCCCAGGTACCTTGTTCACTATTATTTGATTCTAATAGAGTTGCGGAGTCTGTTATGGACCCTCTACTGCTCTGGACTTTATCCATGCAAGAAAAGAAGAATCGCTACCCTAAAAGCTTTGACAGTGTCCAAGAGGAAGAAGTGCAAGATTTTGCCTGAACAAGTGCAATGCACAGATGTAGGAACCTTCACTGGGAGTGATTGCTGAATTTGCTTAGCAACCATTACTGAAACATATAGCAATACCTTTTGATTTGCGTTAATTTATTTGGAAATTATTTGTAGGAAAAAAAAATCCAGCCAGATCCAAACTTAAAAGGCTCTTAGAACTAACTAGAACACATGTTACATGAATATATCTCACAAACAATATACATTCTTTATCATCTGAAGACACAAGTAATGACCCTACAAACCTGTGAGTAATCAGTCTTAAAAAGCGAGACTCTCTCTGACTAGTGATCTGACAGCTTGTATTAAATGTTACTGGTGGGAACACAAGGTTGGGCACAGCTCTGTGACGTTTTGTGCTCTGTGTTTTCCTTTCACCCTCAGCCACATCTTGACCTGTTTTACTAGCTTTAAAGCACAATTTAAAGCACTTTCTCAAGGGTTTGGGAGAACAAAACAGTTGGACTGAGGTTTTAGCCATGTAGCTCTGGTAAGTTTGCTGCTTTTCAGCAGAGGAACCTTTGTTCAGTGCACTCTGTAAAGTGAAATATTTGTGTACTTGCAAAGCATGCAAAGACAAATATTTCTATCCTGTGAAAAACTTTTTTTCCCCTTCTCTCCCTGCATTATCCAGAAGGATGGAAAGGTAGAAGAGCAGGATCTGTGAAGGTGTCCCTGTTTCCAGTTTTCCAAGTGGAAAGAGTGTTAAATGTAATACATACCAATGGCTAAACAGAAGTATATGGCACATCTCATATTTTTCTTGCCTCTTTGGCAGTTAAAGGAATTTGTCAGTGACACAGGAGGGTGAACACTGACATCAGGACCCTGATGAATCCCATATTAGCTTCAGTATGACCAGAACTGTACATAGAGTGTAGAATTTAACTGATGATAAAAACAATTCTGTGCGTGATTAATTTTGTAGATGTTATTCCTTAGAATTAAATGTTGCTTAACTAGGAGGTGTTCAGCAATTGGCTTGGATCTTTGGCTGTGGCTCAGTCTTCCCTTCTCAGTTACAGTCTTCATTTATTTTCAGTCTTCAGTTGCAAAACACTGCATACACATTGCTTCCAAAACTGTCACTTAACAGAGCTGTCTGGGAGTAGATGAATGGAGTGAAGTGGGAGGAGTAAAAGGAAAATGAAGTAAATATAGATTCCTTTATTTTCCTTCTCTCAAGAATTCTTTTACCTTTGTACTAAAGATTGTGTCTGATGTAATCAAAGAGAAACACTGTCCTTCTCTAGCACTTTGCATGTCAGGATAGTTAAGTTTATGCAGTAAAAGAACACCATTCCTTAATTTTCACCTAAAACAGGTAAACTATTAAGGAATTTATAAATTGCTCTCATGTAGTTCTGTATCCACCGCCGTCCATGTTAGATAGAGCCAGTTTGGTCCTCGATCCAACATTTTTCTGCCCAAGAGGAGAAAAGCACTGTCTTGTACGCATCATGGCTTCTGGTCTTACACTGTAGAGGTGGAGAATGAGCTGGGACTTTCAAGGGGTATGCTTAGGTTTGTGTGCCTTCAAGGTACAAACATAAATGATACTTCAATTTTATGAACACAAGACTGCTGCTTAAAATAGCGTAGTACTGAAGTTCTCTTGTTTTTAACAGGAGTTTGATCGCTTCTTAGCCACAAAGTTTGCCACCGTGAAGCGATATGGTGGTGAAGGAGCAGAGAGTATGATGGGCTTCTTCCATGAGTTGTTTAAGATGTGTGCGTACAGTGGTGTGACGGATATCATTCTTGGAATGCCTCATCGCGGGAGACTTAATCTTCTCACGGGCTTACTTCAGCTTCCACCTGAGGTAAGAGATTTACAGTCTTATTGACAGTTGCTATGTGCCTGACTTATTTGCAATGAATAAATAACCCAAAAGTTTGTCTTGTGAATGCTGGAGCAATAAAAAAAGTTACCTTTATGAGAGTGTATTCCCCTCCTGTCAGTACCTCTGCCAGATCTCCGTGGGAAACTGGTAAGAGAACTCTAATAACAGGGGTTTTGTGCTCGTATTTAAGGCACCCTTGCTGTTTCAGGAGTAGGAATGCATACAATTTTGGAAAGGTTTTTCTTTTATTGTGTCAAAGAGGATTTAACCAAGTTTGTTTCCATGCAGCTCATGTTCCGTAAGATGCGTGGTTTGAGTGAGTTTCCAGAGAACTCAGCAGCCATTGGGGATGTGCTCTCCCACCTGACATCTTCTGTGGATCTTGACTTTGGTTCACACAGGCCTGTGCATGTCACCTTGCTACCTAACCCCTCGCACTTAGAAGCAATCAATCCAGTGGCCGTGGGCAAGACACGAGGAAGGCAGCAGTCGCTGCTCGATGGAGATTACTCCCCAGAGAGCTCTGCACAGCCTGGAGACAAAGTTATTTGCTTACAGGTATTTTGCTCACAACTTGTAACTGATCTTTGTAAGACTGCCTAGGCTAGCATGTGAACAGAAGTGGTGTGTATAAAAATATCAAGCAAAACTGAGTTAATATAGAATATGAAGAACTGGGATCTTCTTTATGAAGAAAGAGGAGGGAAAGAAAGATTTTTAGGTGACATACACAACGATATTGGCCTTTAAACAATTCCACTTCCTAGATTTCTGAAGAACTGATTTCACTACCTTCTTTGACTTTAATACCCTGCATTGAGAGCCATGTGTGTCTTTCCTCACAGACCACTTTTGCATTTAAACCATTTTAACTACCACTGCTAGCCTTCTTTTAAATTAAATGGGTTTGGAGAAGAGCTATCAACAACGTTGAAAAATAAACAGGAGGATTTAGAATTTTGTCATTTTATCATGGTACTGTTGAAGTAAGTCTTTTTGTGCCTGCTGGAATTGGTTCTTATTCTTTTTTTTTTCAGTTTCTTTTCCACTTCTTTTCCTAATGTGTCTGTTCTTGTCACTGTTTTTTAGGGTGGGAGTAGGTATAAGTTATGGTTCACCACTACTTAACTTTCAGCAAAGAGACTAGCAAATCCTGTAGTGACTGGCTTGCTTTTGTTCAGTGGTCAGTGACTTGCTACTTACTGCTGCAGCTTTCCTATAGCTATACTTGCAGTCACCTAGACACTGGTGGGCCAATTAAGAAATTATGGTCTGTTCCAAGTAGACATTACATTAGACAGTCACATACAAAACGTGAAAACAGTAGTCTGAAAGGGGTTACGAAGTGGACCCAGCTAAGACTATCTGTCCTACCTGCTCAGTTCAATAGGTCTTGCATAATGAGCTGTTGTTTTTTGATTTTGTTATTCCTCCAGTGTTGTCTAATGAGACTTTTCCATCTTCTTCTCTAATGTAGGTTCATGGTGATGCTGCTTTCTCTGGGCAAGGGATTGTTCCTGAAACACTGACCCTCTCTAATCTACCACATTTCAGAGTTGGTGGGAGCATCCATTTGATTGTTAATAACCAGCTGGGCTATACCACTCCTCCAGAGCGAGGAAGATCGTCACTCTACTGTAGCGATGTTGGTATGTGTAGCTGAATCAGACAGAAAATTGCCTGTTGTGAAAGGAAGGCTTTTTAATACCAGTGTGAATATATGCTGTTGCAAGGGGCTTTTTATAGCAAGTGCTATCAACTGTAGGGAATTATAATAATCTATATCGCTTTTGATAATAGAGTAAAAATTCAAATTATTATTGCTTATTGCCTTCTACTAGCAAAAATTCAAGTGCTAAAAATGTGCCCTCCCCCATCTACTCTAAGGCAAAGAGGCAATTAGGCAAAGACTAATTATCAAGGGAAAATCCTGTCACGTTTTTACAGGATGTTATAAAATATTTGCAAAATTTAGGTGAAGTCTTTATAATTCATTTCATTTCTGCCATGTCATTGACAGCTTTTAAAAATGTATTGTGATGGAGTGTGTGATAGCTGTATTTTCAATATATCTTTTTAAATTTCATGAAAACCATTCCAATGTTTTTTCTAAGCAAGATTTATTAGTCAGCTACTCCTTTATTATCCTGGTTTGTTTGTTGTCAGGTGAACTTGTTGAGCTTTTAATTGAAAGATGAGGCTCATGCCGCTTCTAAGCTTAAACTTAGCCTTTTGATTTGGACTGATCTTTCTTAGTGATAAACAGATGTATTGCAGTCAGCAAGACCACAGACATAGTAGTTAGTTCCCTTGCATATGTCTCCTAGAATTGGAAATATTCTAGTGTATATATGTAAGGTTTAACATCAGGTGTTTGTCTTATGGCTTCATCGAACTGAACAGGTAGATTCATTAAATCTGTTAAGGTATACAGCATATGTTAGCATGACTTTTTCTGTGGGCTGATTTCATGGGGAGGTTTGTTGGTTTTTTTTCCTCCATCCTTAGTTCTTCTTTCTTCTTACCTAGTTATCGAAGGGTGTGTTACCCATTTGGGCTTCAGGATTTTGTTAGGGAGGAAATAGGTCAGTCAGAAGTGGCGGAGTGGCTAAAGCATCTTAATTTACCAGAATTTGGGCAGATAAAACACAAGAGGAGCACTCCATTGCTGAGAATATTTACATCCAAATTGTCATGCAGGAAAGGGTGTTAAGATGTTTGAATTTTGCAGTGTTCTCTTTAATGAGAGTTCTCTTTCTGCCTGCAGTAGCGATGGCTAGAATGCCCAGTAACAAGCAAAAAGATTTCGTCTCGCCTGTATGAGTTCATAGTGGTGATAGCTTAGGATAACAAGGAAACAAAACTCAGTTTTTTTTGAAAGAAGCAATAAAATAGTTCTTTCCCATTCCCCGAATACTTCCATCCAGACTAAGAAGAATTCGGAACTGTGTGTAGAAAGTCTTATGGGAATTTAGGGCTGGTAAAGAAGTTGTGCTCAAACTGTGACAAATACAACAGGTTGAGCCAATTGCTCTTTCTTTCAGGGAAGACTCGTACTCTTACCGCAGCTGTCATCACAAAGAGCATCTTTTATAGTTTTTTTTTTTTTGTTCAGTACACTACACATGAGCTGCCTCTGGGTTTCTGCAGAATATGTCTGTGTCCATTTTCTTTGGAAGGCATTGGGTGTGACTGCTGTTATTATATTTTGAATTCCTGGGCAGGTAAAATTGTTGGATGTGCAGTTATCCATGTAAATGGGGATGATCCTGAAGAAGTTGTCCGTGCCACACGACTGGCAGTCGAGTACCAGCGCCAGTTCCGCAGGGATGTGATAGTAGACTTGCTGTGCTACAGACAGTGGGGCCACAATGAACTTGATGAGCCGTTCTTCACCAACCCCAGCATGTACAAAATCATCAGGTAAGGGTAACACCACCTGATGGGGGAACCCAAAATGTGCTTTTTTCTACATCAGGTCGGTATTGCCCACTACTGTAATAGAAGTCTGTTTAATGAAGATCCTTTGCCATATGGACAAGTCCTTGAATTCAAATGTCCTTGAATTTCAAATAGTTCTTGAATTTCAAATTCATGATTGCTGGCAATCAGAAGGCAAAGTTGTCTACTGTGTGTCAGAGGGAAGGGTAGATTATGTGGGAGAATGTGCAGGAAGCCTGTACAATGTGTGCCATGTCTTTGCCTAGTCCTGTTGGTTCCAATGGAGCCTCATCTGTACGAGCATTTAAATATATTCAGATTTCATCTTCATCCCCAAAGAAAAATACTGGCCAATGAATTCTGGTATTTTATGTGGAGCATTTATGGAATTGGGTGCCTTGATTCTCAGCTAATCGTGAAATCCCACTGTCAATTTGCCTGAAGAACAATGCATGACGACACAGACCCAGTCTGAATGAGGATTTTTTGGCTTGCTTTTACCTGTAGCTGTCAACTATAGGCAGTTTCTTAAAGAAAGGACTGTAAAGTACGAATCCAAGAGAATTGTTATCTTTCTAGAAATGTCAGGAAAGAAAACTTGACCCAAATGAGTATAATACACTAGGTCACTATTTATTTTAGTTTTCCATTGTAACTGACAGTAGTAAGGTGGTATTTCCCTGTCCTGCAGTGACACTTTTCAGTCTTAATGTCTATGGGGTTTGATTCCCTCGCTCACAGATCCCGTAAGAGTATCCCAGACACATATGCAGAACACCTAGTAGCTGCTGGGCTCATGACTGACGTTGAAGTATCTGAGATAAAGACGACCTACTATTCTAAACTGAGTGATCATCTTGCCAACATGACTTTGTATAGTCCACCTCCTACCAACCTGCAGGCTCACTGGAAAGGTTTGGTCGAGCCTTCTGCTAAAATCACCACCTGGGACACAGGTATGCCTATACCACTTCTGCAGTTTATTGGAATCAAGTCTGTAGAGGTGCCTGAAGAACTCCAGATGCACAGCCATCTTCTGAAGACTTATGCACAGGTCAGTAGAGCATAAGGATGCTTCTAGTCCTATTGCTCAAAGATATGGCCTGTTACAGGGAAAAACTCTAAACCCAACGAGGCTACCAGTTAAAGAATAGCACAATCTTCTCTAGGAAAAACAGCTTGCTCTCTTTTTTGAGGCTGGAATTGTGCCATTTTTCTTCTAGAAGAAAAATATATGTTCTCCCTCATATCTGACCATATACTTAATTCTGTTATTTTAACAATATTTTGTTACAATGAAGAAAAAAACATGTAGAAAATACAGTTTTTTGTTCTTACAAATAATAGAAAATGGTACGATAAATAACTATCATTGAAACTTCATGATTATGAGTACTTTACAAGAGAATGAGTCAGGAAATTGGTAATAGTGTACGCAGTGTTTAAAGCCAGTAATGTGTGTGTTTATGTCTTTATATATAAACATAAGTGTACGCATGTGGCCAAGTTTGAAAGTCACTGTGTTTGATGGGTTGTAAGATTTTGTGCAATAACTAGATTGGTTTGGGTTTGTGAACGTTTCACTTTGATGAATGATGACCATGGGCTGGTGTCTGGTTGACAGCTATAGAGAGGCCATGAGTTGAATATTTCAGAAGACTGATGTTCTTGTCTTCCCAGCCCAAGGCAAGATCACCACAGCTGGGTAATATATTCATCTGCAGTTCTGCAGATGAGAACAAGGGAGAATTCTGGAGACTGAAATACACCTGCTGTCTTTCAGCACTGCACCAAAAGTCTGTCAAGAGCATGCTCTCAGCTGTGCTAAGACTTTCAATATTTTAAGACTAAGAGCTAATCTGTCAATCCACATTTTCTTTGATGAGTGAATACATGGGTCATACATGGTTTTGTGGTCTGCAGGGCAACCTTCTTCAGGATGCGCTGAAATAAAAGTGCACGTATTCCAAACCAATCAAAATTGGCTGCAGGAAAAATAGTATTTCTCTCTATAGCATTTTTTTTCCTAACTTCTAATACTGACCTGTGCCACAACAAGGCATACAGATGGAAAAAGGCAAAATAGTAACTTTTCCTTCTCGTTTACTTGTTTAGTCAAGAGTTCAAAAAATGGAGGAAGGAAAAAAGCTGGACTGGGCAACAGCTGAAACTTTAGCGTTTGGTTCCTTGCTGAGCCAAGGTAAGAGGCAACTAGACAGCAAACAATAAAATATTTTTGCTTTGATGACCATAAAGTATGACATTAGACTTTTTAGGTGTTTCTAAATTCAAAAATTGGTATGATGCCTAAATTTGACAGTTTGCATTTGCATGGTAGTAAGAGAAGGTAAATAGGAGTCCTGTATCTCACTAATATTTGTAGATTGGATATTAAATTTCTTCAAAGAATTGTTGTTCTCTCTCATCCCCTCAGAAAGCTGGTGCTTAGTGCTGTGCACATGAGCAATACATGTGACATCAGCTGGGCCTCCCATATGCTTACCTTTTATAGTGTGTTTCATTTATTTCATGCTATGATTAATTTCCTTCTTCTCTAGCCTGAATTCATATTTCAGTTCACATGTGATACAGGATGCACATATTTTGCAGTTTGCTTCAGCAAACTGTTAAGTTACAAACACTTAACCCAAAATAATTCTTGGCTGCAGAGAGGAAAAATGAGACGTGAGCATCTCTGCAAGTTGGAGCTGCTGCTGGTTGAGAATTCCTACTCAGATTTAGTATTGCTGGTGATGAGGGGAAATCCAAGGACAGACTTAACAAGAAAAGTGATATTTTAGAAGTGGGGAGTTACTGTCCTGCGTATTTTCTTCTTGTATGATATACTAATCCAGTGTTTTCCTTATTGCTTGGCAAGGGTTTAACATCAGACTAAGCGGACAAGATGTTGGCAGAGGAACCTTTAGCCAACGACATGCGATGTTAGTTTGCCAAGAAACAGATGATACCTACATTCCTCTGAATCATATGTCCCCAGACCAGAAGGGTTTCCTAGAGGTAGGTTCTGTGGTCCACAAGACTATCTTCTTTAAGTTGGGCTGAAGGAGTGCATATTTTAAAGCTGCTGAGGCATATGTATGTAGCCTGCATATTCTGGCAAAGCCCAGATACGGAGGCATAAAACCCACCTGATTCTGGGTAAAGGAGAGCCTAGCTAAAGGTAGATTACTGATTTATGTTTTCCTGTAGCAAGTTGATAGTTGTAGTGCATGGTTAGTTACCCTCTTTTACAAGGGGTTCTGCCTTTCCTTGAGAGATCATCTATTATTTTTCTTCCCTTAGTGTCTTCCTTCAAAAGCAAAAAAGAGGTGACCGTGAATTGCCTTTAGGAGTGCATGTCCCACTGTGCCTAGCACTGATGTGCCTGGTTCCAAGGGTTCTTAACCCTGGGTTGCCATCTTTCTCACCTGCCCCTCCCAACAATTTCCTTTCTGTTAGGTGAGTAACAGTCCCTTGTCTGAAGAAGCTGTGCTTGGTTTTGAATATGGAATGAGTATTGAGAGCCCTAAGTTACTGCCAATTTGGGAAGCTCAATTTGGAGACTTCTTTAATGGAGCCCAGATAATATTTGACACTTTCATCTCTGGAGGTGAGTGTACAAGGAGTGTACAATATATTTACAATAAATCATTTGTAGTAAGTATACTTTCAGAAAACCTTTAGCTTTAAAGTGAGAGGGCAATGTGTTGAGAAAAAAAATTCTGTTTTCTTGTTGTTCCTGTTAGATCTCTGTCACCTGCCCAAGTGGGTGTGTGGCAACAGGAAATTTTGTAATGTGAGATTTGCATAGTGTTTGCAAAGACCCTGTGCCCTCTGCCTTGTGAGCTTGCCTATGTGGTCCCAACTTCTATGCAGCTTTTCTCTGAAGACAGTCCATCGAACATGAAAGACACCCCATCCTTGACAGAAGACAGTCATTCTGAAAGGACAGTTGATCATGTTAATGGCCTTTCTTTCCCTCTCCCCCTATTTATTTTACAGTGTGTATATTTATATATATTTGATATATATATATTATATATTTGATAGCTTTTTAGCATAGTGTAGTGATGTTTCTGAGTAAGTTTTAAAACTTTTACTGCTTGACATGTAGCCCTAAGTTTTCTGAAAGCCCAGAGTAACATGGCAGTTTCAGAAACTTCAGATCATCTTATGTGTGCTGTTTCACAGTTGTGAATCTCATGACTAAATACAACAGCATGTTTCAGAGTTGTACTTAATGATGTGGAAATTAGCTATATTCTGTCTTTCTGAGTAGTTCATGCAAAGTAATAACTGGCTGGGGGCTTTATGTTCTGTTGAAATAATTTTTTCCTTCCTTCTCATTGTGTTTTTAGGTGAGGCCAAATGGCTTCTGCAGAGTGGGATAGTAATTCTTCTTCCCCATGGCTATGATGGTGCAGGCCCTGAGCACTCGTCCTGCCGGATGGAACGTTTCCTGCAGGTACCCCTCCTCACCTCTCACATTCACATATTCCCCATCACAGCACTGGCAACCAGTGCTCTGGGAGTCTTGTTGCAAAATTCCACATCCCTGATGTACCTGCTAGTGACATCAGAAGCTGGAGACTTACCAGGATCGCACCATAGGAGTGGGCTGGGCTGAAAGTGGAGGAAGAAAGGGGATTGTGAAGAGGAGGTGCAGGTCTGGAAGTGGTGAGGAAGCAGCTTTGGTTTAAATGCTGCCACTACAGCTGTGGTGCAAGACTCTGATTGAACTTGGAATAAATGCTTGTTGTTCCTGTTAGATCTCTGTCACCTGCCCAAGTGGGTGTGTGGCAACAGGAAATTTTGTAATGTGAGATCTGCATAGTGTTTGCAAAGACCTTGTGCCCTCTGCAAACACCCCCAGTGGGATGTGCTTCAGTACTGCCTGCTGTCTCTTTTCTGATTGCCATTCTTCAGCAACGTCACTGTACCACAGAATGAGTACAGTAGCAAGACAGCAGTGCTGTATTGCAAATAGCAGACCTCTAATGGGCACTTCTTACAGAAAGCATTTTGGGGTTGGGAATGGAAATGGGCAGCCACCCTCTTGTGCAAGCCACTCACAGATGTTCCCACTATGCACAGAGCATACAAGCAGAACACTGGGCACTATTAAATAGAAGTAAGTAAACTGGTGGCACATTTTCACACACACAAAAAAGAATCCACTGTTGTGCCATCGTGACTGTAGTAAGTAAATGAAAGCCTTTTTGACTGAGTAATGGCCTAGGGAGGGGTTTGGAGCATCTTTAGTGATGCTGCCATTCTGCCGAAGTTGTCACGCCTTCCACTGTTAGAAGAACTGTCGTGCCTTGGTTATGATGTGGTTGAAGGAGATAATTCAGATACAATCTTACCAGGTAAATGCTGAAGCCATTTCTTTTCTGAAGCTGCTTTTCCTTTGCAATCAGCGTTTGAATTGGGATATTTTTTTCTTCTACTGTTATACTAGTAAGCATGCCTTATGGCCTAAACTCTCTTGTATATTTGGCTCACTACTTCCTTCTTGATAAGGTATTGCTGTGTTCCTCTTAGATGTGTGACAGCTCAGAAGAAGGAGTTGATGGGGACCAGGTGAACATGTCAATTGTGCATCCCACCACGCCAGCACAGTATTTCCATTTACTCCGGCGGCAAATGGTCCGAAACTTCAGGAAACCTCTTATTGTTGCATCTCCAAAAGTGTTACTCAGGCTCCCTGTAAGCTGGAAAACTTCCTTTTTCCTTTTTTCTTCCTTTTTTGTGTTCTCTTCCACTTTCTCTTTGCTTTTCCTCTGTGTTCTTCTCTTTCTGTTTTGGGGTTTTGCCTGTTCGGGGCAGGATAGGTTGAGGATTAAAGCTGGGTGGAGGTGAGCCTGAAGTAGGAGTGATTCTGGGTCTGGTGGTGTTCTTCAGAATCTTATCATTCTGTCTTTCATCTGTGGACGTGGGAGTGGGAAGGAGAGGGAATGTATCTTCGTACTTACCAAAACCCTGTCTTAGAATCCTCTCCCCACTCTGGCCAGAGAGAAAAGGCAGCAAGATTTGGTAACTTCCAACTCTCCCCCATTTAGGCTGCTGTGTCAAGTTTTGAAGAAATGGCTCCAAGGACAACATTCAAACCTGTCATTGGTGACTCCTCAGTAGATCCTAAAAGGTAGCTCTACTTTCTTACAAGAAAAGCTCAGAGAGGAAGTCCTGACCCTTTCTCCTACCTAACAGTTCAAGTTTGAGGTGATGTGAAAGATGTGACTTTTGGGGAGGGAAGTATCTGTATGGTGGGTGACTTAGGGTTTCACTTGTTTCTCTCCTTTTCCTCTGCTTACCTGTTGGTAGTTATCATATCTGTCTTCATAATAGTAAAGTGTTCGGGCTTGCAGCCCTTGCTGCCAAGGGGAGGATCATAGTTACCAATCTGATAGATGCTATTGTGAATCATGCCCATTAGCTAACAGTCACTGGGAGCAGCTGTTAGGTGAAGAGATGAAGAATTTTTGTACTGTTGTCGGGACACTTGAGCTGATGAAGTGAAGTTAGGGCAATAACAAATCTTTGTGTGTATATTATCTCCTTTCAGATGTGATTATAGGGAATCCTGTTCACAAAGGGCAATTTATATTGCCTGTCCTAGTAGTATCCAAGTCTGTCAGCATCTCAAATGTTTGCAGCCTCACCCACAATCACAAGGCTGGAAGTATCTTAACATCTTGTTGTTTTTTTTTTAAGTGTGATGGTGAGGCACAAAGAGTGAGGTTTCTCTCCTTGCCTTTGTCCAGTAAGCTCAGGCAACTAAGACCTCTCTGATTGCTGCAGACTGTTGCGTATCTCCTGAAGGCAGTTCCTCTTAGGCATGGGAGAGAACTGTCATCTGGAGGTACTTCTCTCCCTCTCTGGTTTATTCTCTACAGAGAGAGCACAGATGACTAGCTTCAACCAAGTGTTTAATTTTTAGATAGTTAAAAGGCTAAGTTAAAGCTGAAGAAACAGGACATCGGGGCTCTGGCCTGCTGTGCCCACACATAAGTTTGTCAGCTGTTGGATGGGTGTGGGAGAGAAGGGAAGGCAAAGAAGAAAAGATCGTCTAGGGTAGCAATTTAGCTTTGTAAAATTGTCTTTAAAGTTTGGCTGGTTGTTTTTATTAAAGGTGTGAAACTGTTCTGCAAAGAGTTTCTGTAAAACACTAAACTTGGAAACACTCCTGTTTTTCTTTAGTGTCACTCAAGTGGTGCTCTGTTCCGGTAAACATTACTATGCTTTGGTGAAGCAAAGAGAGACGCTAGGAGAGAAACAGCACAACACAGCTATTTTGAGACTTGAAGAATTGTGTCCTTTCCCTCTGGAAGCTCTACAGCAAGAGCTGAGCAAATACAGCCGTGCCAAAGGTAAGCAAAATGTTTACCTTTTTGTTTCTGGACTCTTTGAAATACTAAACTAAATCTGTTGCTTGCCTTTTAGGATGAAGAGCTGTGTGGTGGTGTTTTTTTCTTTGCTCTTCCCCTCATAGATCTAGTGTTTCTAGAGTGGGATAATACAAAAGTTTACCACTTGTGCTAAAAGAGTTTGTCTCTCTGCTAATGTTAGCTTCTGTAAAGCACAACTGAAAATCAGAGTGAACCACTTGGGGCATTTTTTGCATTGATCTTTGCTATCCGGCCCTTTAAATAGCTTCTGAAAATGACAGTAGAATAGAAGAGTATACCTGCAGTATACCCTAGGGGTGGACATACTTTTGGTTTGACTGCAGCAAGCTGTGACTTGCAATGAATTCAGTCTGGCAAGACTTCATTTCAAAGACAGTGCCAAGACAAAAAAGGCACAGGTGCTACAGCAGAAAAATGTTTTTCTTGAGCTGCTGAAAAGATAAATATGTGCATTTGTAATGTACCCTTATCCTTCCTTTAGTCTTCATTTGGAGTCAGGAAGAACCACAGAACATGGGTCCATGGTCCTTTGTGTCACCACGGTTTGAAAAGCAGCTGGGGGTTAAGGTAAGATGTCCCCGTGGTGCTCTGTTCTTTAAAATGAACTTTGAAGTTATTCTTGATTGCAAAATTCTGTGATGCTTACACATAAAACCTAATGCACAAAACCTAACCTGATGCCTAAACTGAATGTGTGTTCTAATTTAAGCTACTTATGCTTTTTATAGCACCATTTGCTAGTGATGAGCAGGCCTGGAGCTCTCTTTTACCAGGTGTTTAGTCTAAGTAGACAGGATGGTAAACGATCCCAGGTAGGAAGCAACATCCTTAAGGTGCCACAGTGAGTAGGAGGAGAATCTGAAGATGCTGTTTGCTGTGGCATATTGTACACTATAATGTTCTTGGAATTATGGTCTTTGGGAGATGGAGGATAACTTCCTGCAGTACTTGCAACTGGAACTGCCCAGTATCTGGCAATAGGTATCACCATGGCATCAGAGGACCTCAAGATGTGGTGCTATGTTTGTGCTTCATTAATCATTTCCTCCTGACTCTATTTCAGCTCTGTCTTGTGAGTAGACCTCCTTTACCAGCCCCAGCAGTTGGCATTGGAACCCTACACCACCAGCAGCAGGAAGACATTCTTACCAACACATTTACCTAAATTTTCAGCGGACAGCCTATTCGTGCAGTCAGTCACGTTTGTTGCCTTCCTCCTGTGAAGAAGAACAAAAGCCAGATCCTTAGGACTCTTAATTCTCCAAAATGGAAAAAAAGAATGGAACAAGTTCTGTATTGATGGAGCAATTTTTTCACGTAGGGGCATACCTAAGGATGAAAGCTGATGCCTGTTACTCTAGGTAGTTCTTGTTGTTCTTCTGTAGTATTTTCTACAAAAGATCTTTCAAAAGTTTAAAAAAAAATGCAGTCCAGGAGGCAGATCAGTAAGGTGGGTATAAAATACCTTGTATCAGATTGCTTGTCTGCACTGGACAGTTGATGATGCATGTGTGGAAACAGTTTGTTGTTTCCACAGAGGTGTTAGTGCTGTTTGGTTGAATAAATGCTTCCCCATGCCTGGGAACGGGCCATTTCTATGGCAGAGCGTTGTGGATTTTCTCATTTCTTTTCCTATGGACCTGCAGTTAAATCTGATGCAATTGTTGGTGCTCTTCTCATGGTGCATAGCTTGAAGAACCCTTCAAGAGTTGTTAAAGCAGGATTCCTGGGGGGACTTAGCAGGATGGCCCCCGAAGGCTTCAGGCACCAGTTTCTCTCACCAGGAGAAGCAGTGCTTTCACGTCAAGTTTGCAGGGTGGGAGGCGTTCTGCAGTGAGGCTCATGCCATATTTTAGAACCACGTTTTGTAGAAACCAAACCTGTCTGGCTACCCAAAGAGTTTGGCTACCAGTTTGGTACCCAAGAGGCTACCCTGAAAAGTGATGCTGCCTCCTACCCAGGAAATTCTTCTCAGTGTCCATCATTTGTTTTTTTATTGTTTTTGAGGGCTTGCCTCTGTTCAGTTTCTTCTTCTGTGTTCCCTAGTTCCCACACAAAATCTTGCTCATGCTGTAAGAAGGCTGAAGTTGTGACCAAGAGCAACAGAAAGAGTCCAAAACTGTGGCAAGCAAGACAAAAAAAGTGAAATAAAGCAGGCTGTAAAGAGTTTGAGGGACACTTGCTGAAAGCTGTAATAGTGAGGCCTGTTCCAAATACACCAGAAGCTTGAAGGATGAGGGGTGGGATAATTAGGAGGTTGAAGGGGCTTGTCAAAAAAGAAAAACGAACCAACTGCTGTAGGAAAAAAAAATCTCATGGTTTTTTTTGGTTTCGTTTTTTCTTTGGGTGAAACTCCCATTTGGAGGCCTGTTGTGAGGTTCCTGAGCAAAAGTTTTTTTTTGCAGTGAAAAGATATGTTAATAAAACAGGTTATAGAAGGAATCAATGAAATGAACAGCAGCAAATGACAACAGGAGGGTAATCAACCAGGTTTTCTGAAGGAGCTCAGATATAGGTGTTTAAGCCACATGAAGACGTTCCCAAAATGCAGACAGCAGATAAAAGCTTTCTCTTTTTAATGCCATGGCACATTTGAAAATTTTGTGAGAAAATGGATTGGTTCACAAGTTTATGTATATTTTTAAAACTAATACAGTTTACTATCTTTCAATATATTTATTACTATATTATATTACTAGGAAACTGAAATAGAGAACCAGACTATGATCAAGTATTAAAATCATGGTCTCCTACTTGCTGATTTGAAACCTTCCCTATGAAGGAATAAAGTAACCTTTGATGGAGGTAGACCACTGGTTTAACATTTAAATGACTTACCATCCTGAATGTGTTTTACAAATAATGTTCATAACTTCTAAGGCAGAATTTCATTTTAATTTATGAAATGCTGCAACAAAAAAGTATGCATTGGAGATCTCTGGAACCCTGCCCTTCAGTGAAGAAAAAAACCATAGTCTTTGCATCTAATGCCCACTCTTTTCAGACTCCTTCTTCTGTATGTAGGTTTGGAAACTATGCCTGAGTATGGTTGCCTTTTTTTTCCCTCCCTCTAAACAGATATATTTCTTATCTTTGATAATAGCTTTCCTAGAAGCATGGCTGTTCTCATGAGCAGCAGCCAACAGCTTTTCTTGCCATTTTTTGTATTCTATTAGGAGTATGTGAAATTGTAGCTCGACTTTTCTTTAAATATGTCATAGGAAAAAAGCATTGCTTGCATGTAGCACCCTTTTCTACAGTGGGAAAATGGTCAGGATTTGGTTCCCACTTGAAGAACAGGTAGTAAGGTGGGACTCTTGCTGTAATCTCTCTCCATTCCCTTCATGCCTGGAGTAGTGTGGACCTTGGAAGGGCTGCAGGTGGATTTGTACATTTTGTTAGCAATAATGTTCGAATCATCTTTTAGTGGAATGGTCAAGGTTTTTCTTGCATGAAAGGAAAACCTGTAAAAATGAAAAACTAATTCTAACGCAAAATCCTAAATGTCAGAGAAGAAACCTAAATGCCACAGATTGCACTAAGCACAACAGAACCTTATGTTCCTACAGCACCAAGAACCGTGAAGGTTTCTAGGGCTTTTCTCATTGTGCTGAGATAAAGAGAGGCTGACCGGCTTGATTTTTCCTCTGGTGGCTTTCAAATCTTTTATTTTTCACAGAAATATCAGAGTTTACAGTATTCTTCATATGGCAGTAAAGTAAATAATAAATAGTTAAAAATCCAGAGCTCATCTAGGTGCGTGGCCTGTTGACTTTGGAGAACCTCTGCTCCAGCAACAAGACAAGGTGAGCAGGAAAGGAGAGTGACAGCGACCCTAAAACAAGTTCTGCTGAGCCCTCACAAGCAAGGAGTGACCACAAGACTTGCCCTTCTCCTCACTGCTTCTCCTGAAACCCATCTTCTCCCTCCAACCAGAGCAATTCTCCTTTCCTCCAGTGTGGGAACTCTACATACATTTAGAGGACTAGTGCAAGTGTCTACTAGAGCTCCACAAGGGGTCCACAAGGGCTACTTAAAGGCTCTGTTACACCACTGCCCTTTTCCTTCTGCTTGTGTGACTTTCTCAACTTGATGTGTTTTGAAGAAAAGCTTAAAAAGCCCTTTGCCTGCTTGTTCCCAAACTGCCCTCCACTCCCAACTGGTGAGATGTTTCTGGAGCCAAATGCTACCCCAGCAGACAGGGTGCAGCTCCTGGCTGGGAAGCCCTGGCACCCCCTGGGGGAAGGTTTCAGCACAGCTGTCATCTGGGGAAAGGAAAGAAATCAGTCTTCATTGGGAAGCAAGGGATAAATGAGCAAAACATTGAGTTTAAGCAGGAGAATAATGAAGACAAATGGCAAAAGGAGGTAAAAGCTGCCCGGCTCAGCCCTCAGTGTTGACTGCCCTCCTGCAGCCCCGAGGCAGCTTTCCCATCACCACGGGATTTTTCCCAGCATTTTGTCTTCTATGGTCTTGTTGGCAATGTGAAGTCAGCATCTGCCTATATCTCCCAAAGTTGTTTGGGGAAGCGTGCTTGAATAAACCAAACCCCCTGTGCACAAAACATGTTTTTGAAGAGGCAAGTGGGGTTTAACCAAATACACCACTTCTATGTGGAAAGCACTGGTGTGTCAGGAGGGGGGAGACTATAGGCAAGATGGGCATTCACCTGGGGGAACAGCTCCCAAAAGCTGCTCTGAAGCACAGTTCGGTATCATACCCTAATTAACAGACATTCATTCATTAACTCTGTATGACCCAGAAGTAACCTCTGTAATCTCTGCTCTGTAGTCTGTTTCATGTAACTTCCTTAGCGCATCACAGTGACACGAGGTCATGTTTCTTGCACTTTGCTGAAGCAAACTTCACAACTTTTGGGGAATTCTGAATATCTAATCAAGACATATTCTGGTTTAAACTTCTGCTCAGAGATGTCCAGGGATTTCTTACCATGGACCCTGAGCAGTGTACTCTTTCGTGTAGAAATCACTTTTCTTGATAACAGCTGGAGCTCCGCCTGTCCTTTACTTCTTGCTGTTTTTAACCGTGAATATGATCTAATAACAGCAGCTGCACTTTTGCAGGGATATGGTTACATTTTGTTTGGATGTAGGAGAACACTTGGGTGTATACTTCAGCTTCTCAGAGGCTTTGCCCAAACAGGCAGTTGTCGTGCTTGGTACTTTTCATACCATTTATCTCCCGATAGTCTGTTCACAAAGAACCTGTGTGGGTAAAGAGAAAGAGGAGTCAAAAGAGTAACAGTACTTTGTAGCTAAGAAAGTTGTACAGCATAAACACCAGCTTTGACTCCAAACTGATGGTTACATAAAGCCACATTTTCTCACTATGACAACACACACCAGGGAGGAACAGACCCAGCATTTTGAGTTTCGTGTTGCCTGAACCCGACCCTGTCATGCACCACACACACAGGCTGTGCAGGTTTATCTAACCAAGGAAAGGATGCTCGAGTGTTCAGACACAGCTATTACTGTAGTGCTGCTCGGTTAAATGCCCCCAGCCCAGCGTTGCTGTGCCATGTAGCCCCCCAGGGATGCTGGGGTAAGGAATAGAGAGCTTTGGCACCACTCTTGGCATCGCTGATGCTGGTTTGCTGCAGAATATTGCTCTTTTGGGATGGCTAACAGCTACCAGGAGCAAGACAAAGCCCTTGCTGAGTTAGGTGTTAACGCCGTTTCCCCACTGATTTTGGATGCACACGAGGCTGTTTTCCTTCTGCGTGCCATGCTTAGCTCTGCATGCAGACTTGGCTCGCCCTGCGCGAGTGCTGGTTTGCTTTTGCGATGCTGGGACTAGCTCCTTTAGAGGCCCTCAATGCAGCTGTAAGGAGTCTGGGGACCCGGTTTTCTCCAGAATGCCGGGCAGCGAAGGAGGCTCTTGGGCTTACACCTGATGGATCACCTTTACCGCTTCTGGGGTGATGCACTTGTAAACTTACTCTCGCAGTGCCTTAGCTGGGAAGGTGTCCTGTGGCAAAACCAGTGAATCTGTAAATCTGCATGCTGTACTAATAAAAATATAATGACTGACCAAATAACTGAAAAAGAACGGGAAGGTTTGGAAAGGAGAACAAGGGAAAGAAAGGAAAAAGAGAAACCTGTGGTACCATTAGCTCCTGTGAAGCAATCAGAGGAAAATGGTGTACTCGGTTTAAAAGCATTTCGGAGGAGAGGAGCAGAGCATTTTTTCTTGGTAACGCAGCCTAAAGCACCAGCCACGTCCATGAGGAAGAACACAAGCCCACGCACAGGGCGACTTAATCACAAAGAACTGCTTTAAACCATATACAAACCCCGCAACAAACCTCGATAAGTATCATTTTATAGACCATCACCTATTTAAAAGCTCCTCAGAAGGTTTGATACCGGTTTTTGTGACACCCGTTTCCACTGCGGGTATTCTCACCGTCGGGCTCAGTTTAGCCACGGAGGAGGA
>VXAA01000837.1:1225809-1255727 GCA_013399115.1 Anseranas semipalmata | reverse complement strand
CATGCCGGCAAGGCGGGGCCCTGCGCCCGGCGTCACGTGACGGCGCCGGCCGGCGGCGGCGGCGGCAAGAGGAGGGAGCGCGGAGGGGGGAGGGGAGCGGCGGTGACAGCGGCTGAGGCAGCGCCGGCCCCGCCGCCGCCATGGGCAGTGAGTACGGGCAGCGGGGGTCGAGGCGGGGGGGGAGCCGCTTCGCTGCCCCGCTGAGGGGAGGACGTGGCCCCGTGGGCCCTGGCAGGCCGAAGGGAGCGTCGGCAGGGGTGAGGGTGGCAGCGGTGACCGCTGGGAGGGCGGCTTGTGCCCCCCTCCCCGCCTCGGGGCGTTTGGTCAGGCCGCCTCCTGCGGGGCGAGCCGCGTCCCCCGGTGAGCTGTGAGAGGGCTTGGGATGGATAAAGGGGAAATACGGCCCAGCCCGGAGTGTGAACGCAGACACTTTGGGATTTCCACCCGAAGGCTGCTTGGTCGGGGTGTGCAGCGTAACGAGTACGTTGTGTTTCAAGGGGCGCTGGCGGGTGGTTTTGGGGATATCCAGATGTGTGGGGGGGTGCCGTGCAAGTTTTGGCAGGCAAATTGCCCACCAAGCATGCACGCTTTGGGTTCCTTTTCTTTTTTTCTTTTTTTTCTCCAGAAAAAGAGCTCAAACTGTTGAGCTTTTCTGTTTTTTTTTTTTTTTTCAAAGGAGAAGCTGTGAAGGGAGATGGACCAAAAGTTAAAGTAAAATCCCACAAAGTTCCGGTCAGAATAAGTGTTGCGGTGATTTAAGTTAAGATTTCTAAAAGTATTTGAGTGATTTTTTTTTTTTTTTCCCCTTAGCTAAATGCGTAGGTAAACCTCAAGGTACTAGTCCCTACATGGATGCTTTTTGATGTCAGCATCCTTTGCTTCTGCGCTTGACAGGCACACACCAATATTAGGTCATTTTTAAATAGACTGTAATTTAGTTCACTTCTGGTGATCTAGCCAGTGTTACTTCCCATCTAAAATGATTCCAGCTGGGGAATAGAGGGTGGGCCAAATCTGTTTTAAAAAAAGGATTCTTGTCCACCTTTTTACCCATTTTTCAACAGCTTCAAGAAGAAGGCATTAGTTTTCAGACATTGAATTAGAGTGTGCTTTGATGAAAATAATTGACTTTTAAGTGTTCTTACTTACATTTTATTTTTTTTTCCCCTAGAAGATAAATAAAGTTGTAAGAAGTCTTATAAATTCATGTAAGTTCATTAAAATTTTCCTTCTTGATCTTTTTTGGTCTGTTTTTTTTTTCTGGAACAGTTAAATTTTTAGAAGTTATTAAGCCATTCTGTGCAGTTTTACCTGAAATCCAGAAGCCGGAAAGAAAGGTGAGTGCCACATTATGTTTTTAGTTTTATTGGTTCATAAATAAGAGAGAGTGTTGTGCTATTCAAGTCCACACTGCAATACAAACAGACGGTGGGGCCTAAAGCATATTCTTTGGAGGAGGGGAAATCCATGTTAAGGTAAAAGATTAACATAATGATAAGTTCTTAACCACCTTCTGATAAGTTGTTCCACTTGGTAATTGTATTAACTTTTTTCTTTTTTAGTCTCATCTCTAGGTTAACTTTTAGTTTCAGCTCCCTATGACTGGATCTATTTGAATATATTAAAACAGAGTTTTCAAGCTTTTTTTCCTGGGGATAACACCGTTGGTACTGGCTTTAAGTAGTGGTGACAATTCCAGGCTTTGAATTGGCTTATGTATTACTTTCAAAAGGCCTGTGCTATAATTCAGGAACCTCACGTTTAGTTCTTCCTTTCCTACAAAACATTTTCTATTCCAATAGCCATGTTTCCCTTTGATGAGGTGGGAAAATGATCTGTGATAAAGTTCAGATAATTGCTCCCTGTTCACCTACTAGATGTGACACTTTTCTTTGTTCTGAAACCAATAAACTGAGTTCACTTACAGCTGATCTGCCTATTCCCATAGCCCTAGAACCTATTTCTCTGCCTATTTTCTAGATCAAAATTAGTTAATTTCTGCAGGTCAGAAAGAGACCTTCCCTGTCAAAAAAAGAAAATAATGAAAATATGTTTTTTACTTCTAATGCTCAAGCAATCATGTGTTGCTTAGGTGACAAAGGTTCTAATTAGAGTAGCAAATTTACGGAATTTTCATGCTAGTCATGCCAGTGAATATTAGGTAAGAGCTAAATGTTGCTTTTTATTTTTAAAAGAAAATGCATAGCTGCGAGCATGATACCGTCCTGGAGAATCCTCTTACACTGATGAGAGATTCCTCAGGGTTAGGACTGGATGGAGAGATGTTTGTTCCAGTCACCGTAGCTGAACATGCTGGATTGAATGGAAAAGGTGTAAAAACTGCTGATTATCCCCTCTGGGACTGATTTTTAAGAAGATTGGGATTTATCCCCTGGCTCTTTGCCCTGTCTGTCATTCCTTGCTGATTCCCAGCATCTTTCCTTCTCAGGAGGGTCTCCAAACAAGTGATATCAATCAGACAAACACGTCTCCAGAGCCAGACCTTGTGCTAAGATCAGGATGCACCCAATTTGAGTGGAAAGTACCCTGTTGTGTTTCTGCAGCAGCGAACCTTAGTGCAATCTTCTGGTGCTGGTTTACGGCGTACCTTCAATGAGTTGGTTATATCTGTCTATCCCATTTTTTCTAGCGAAGTGAATGAGAAGAGGAAGCTAAGATAAATCTATGGATATCAAGGTTTCTGTAAAGCTCAGCAACAGTTGTGATTTTTTCTCTTGGTTTCTTTCTCCTACCCTTCTGTTTGCCAGAGAGGAAGAGAGACTTGATTTGTCCGTGTCCTCCATGAAGCAGGATGCCAAGGGAGATGCTGAGATTCTTGTCCTTGCTACTCGAGTCACTTTGTGTTTTTTCACTATCTAGGTCACTGTCTAGGCAATGACTGTCAGTTGCCAGCTTTGTACAAATTTGAAGTGAAAAATATACTTGGGAACATCTTTCCTAGACTGAAGAGTCCTTAACCATTTTACATTATGTTCCTTGCTTGTGTATAGTCTATTAAGTGACCTAGGTCATTCTGTATAACAAATTCTTTTTTATTTTTTGGTCTGTTGCAAGCTATCACAGGCAGACATCATTAGTAATGATTTTCGTGGGTTGGTTAAGGCCAGGACAAGAAGTGAAGATAACAAAATAGGAAAAAAAAAAAAAAATCTCTTCTCTAAACTTGTACTGATTGTCCAGTGCAGATGAAGTTTTGATTCAGTTGTGCTCCCACTGAACCATTTTCCATTATTTTTGATGAGGGAAGCGGGCTTTTTCTATCAGTGGGGAGTGTTGCTTTTGTTGTTTGGCCAAGTTGGTTAACAGAAGCAAGTGCAGCTTTTTGTGGTTAGTAGTATTTGTTCATATTACCCTCATATGCACAGATTTTTCTAAGAAGTAGAACACACTGTTCAGAACACTGAGATGATGATGCTCAAGTCCCTTTATTTTCACAGGTTGTAAGTGAGAAAAATGTCAAAGGAATAAAATGTCCAGTTGAATCTGATCAGATGATGAAATGTACTCTTTTTGTGCTTGTTATCATTTGTGGCTGGAATATTGTGGTACCAGTTGGTATTTTGCTGTTCTTGGCATATGGATTCAGATGCTTTCTTTTTCTTTTTCTTTTTTTTTTTTCTTCTTTTTTTTGAATCACAAAGACTGTTCCTTGTGAAAGAACTGTTATTTGGGTGTTGCAGAATTTCTCTAATGCTCACGTTCAACATAGTTAAAGTGAGAGCCTGGGCAGTTACAGAGCTTAAGAGACCGATACCCCAGAAGCTAAGGTTAAGCTTTGGGCTGCAGAGATGATTTTGCTCAATGTTTTTCTTTTTAAAAGTCTGTACCTAAAAGCTGAAGTATAGAATTCAAACAGCACTTGGTAAAGTGGGTCGGCACTGCATCAACTCTAACACAAGACACTGGATTTATTTGCTGCTATCACTATTTTTCTTTTTTTAACTTTGCGCTGTAGGTATTTTTAGCATCTGGCCTCTTTTAGAAGTGAGTCTGTATCAGTAAATACATTAAATTACCAGAATTATTTTGCTTCAAAGTAAGTGCATGCTTTCACTTACAAAGATATGGCCTGTTTCCAACTTTTCTCCTCTTTGAGAAGCTGCGCTGCTGCCTCAGTTTGTAGCTTCTTGTTTGGGGCTGTTCAGAGCCTATAAAACTAGGCACTAATCCTTTCTCTTGTTACTTCTCTACAGGCAGATTTAGTGGTTGGAGGCAGAAATCTATTACTTCTGCTGTATCTATCTTATGTGTTAGTTCATGTCTCGTTTTAGTAGCCGCTGTGCTCTTGTCTACAGAGAACACACTTATCCCAGTGTTTACAGTCCATGGAGGAGAGGTGGGAAATTGAACATAACACTGCATCTTAGCTCTGTCTTGGTCTCTGCAAATGCATTTCTTTCTGTCTCAGGCTTTGAGTGATCCTCCGGTTCAAATTTAAACCTTGTGATTCTTCTGTTCTTGCACATGGTACTAGTTACAGTGTTCTGCCTCAAAGGTGTGACCCTGAGAATCTCATCGATATCGCGGTGACTGATGATCGTTAATCTGACAATCTTTTAAAAGTTGTACCTAATCTGCATGGATAGAAATACTGCGGAGGGAAAAAAGAACCTTTAAAATTATTTTGTAGTCTGTCCACAAACACAATGGTTAATTTAAGCTTCCTGTAACACCTTTTGAAGAACTTCCTTCTAAATGTTTTGAATTCCTGTCCAAAACTCATGGTTCTTCTGTTTTTTAATCACTTGCCTTCACAGCAGTTAAATCTCTCAAAACTTATAGCGCTTTAGTTTAATAACTTTCAGCCTTACAAAACTGTGCCTCCAATCTG
Organism: Anseranas semipalmata; assembly: GCA_013399115.1. Taxonomy (NCBI): domain Eukaryota; kingdom Metazoa; phylum Chordata; class Aves; order Anseriformes; family Anseranatidae; genus Anseranas; species Anseranas semipalmata. The sequence continues at coordinate 1,250,875 of VXAA01000837.1, read as the reverse complement.
TTGAAGCCTAGAGATAAAATCACTGCAGATAAGGTTTTTTACATTAATCTTTCATGTTTGTTCTGGTATGTTCATGTTTTTAGCCTTGCTGTTGCTTTTCTGTAAATACCCACTGTGTTAGAGTACTATATATAAAACATGTTCTACTCTCCGAATGTCAGGCACACTGTCTGCCAGATCCCATATAAGCTTTTTCTGACTACACAGAAGCCCATGACTGTCTCTAAAAAATCTGAAATCATATTAAAAATCATTTCTGATGAGAAATGATGCCATCTGGCTCAATGTCTTCACATTTAATTCTGAATGATACAGCCTTTAGTACTAATGTGATAGTAGAGTGAAACTTCTAATTACGATGAACACAATAATGTCTATCTACAATCTGTTCTGTAGATCCAATTCAGAGAGAAGGTACTATGGACAGCTATCACACTCTTCATTTTCTTAGTGTGCTGTCAGGTAGGTATTGATATTTTCTGCATTTCGGAAAGGATATATTCTGTATGTAGAATGCTAAAAATGTGAGAAGTTCTTGGTTCGTGTTGACTGCCAGTTTCAGTTATGTATTTTTATGGTTAAGTATTTAAAGTTCATTTAAAAGAATAAGACTATTTCTCTGAAATAGTCTTTATTATTCATGTATATGTTTTCAGAAGTTAATGCTTTCTATTTAATCTAAAATACTTTTGTTGTTGTTGTTATGTGAAATATCCTATGAAATGGTGATACTGTCTGCAGGGTAAACAGCAGAGCTAATTATTCATTGAGTAACCCAAACAAACTGAGCAATTTATGCATTCTTTATCCTCTGTTCATAGCTAAACTTAAACTTTAGCAGTAACAAGTTTGAGAATGAAATAGAAATGACTGTTTTTACCTGATTCCTCTTGAACAAGCTAATGTGTTGTAAAGATTGTGGGAAAATGTTTTTGAGGTGTTTAAGTTGACATTTAGAACTTGTTTTTTTGAATATATTGATGAAGATGTTAGCTAACTTCCCTCCCCCATTTACATAATCTTTCATACTCATAGATGCAGGAGTTCCTAGAAACCTGTACTTGGGTTATGAACGGATAGTATTGGTTGTTAAAGAATACATAGCTATTGCAGAAAATCCATGCATTACTTGATTTATTTTTTAGAACTTTTAGATCTCTTAGATCATTTAAAATGAACCAGACATCTTCAGGCCTCGGCTTTTTAGGTTGTATTGATCTTATCAATGTCTATAAATAAGCAAAGGGAGGGTGTCAAGAGGATGGGGCCGGACTGTTTTCAGTGGTGCCCAGCGACAGGACAAGAGGCAATGGACACAAACCGAAACACAGGAAGTTCCGGCTGAATATGAGAAAACATTTCTGTACTGTGAGGGTGACAGAGCACTGGCACAGGTTGCCCAGAGAGGTTGTGGAGTCTCCTTCTCTGGAGATACTCAAAACCCACCTGGATGCCATCCTGCACAACGTGCTCTGGGTGGCCCTGCTTGGCAGGGGGTTGGACCAGATGATCTCCAGAGGTCCCTTCCAACCTCAACCATTCAACTCAAAATCCCTCAGTATTGACATATGGAATATTGGTGTCTTTTTTTTCCATAAACTTGACTGACTTTGACAGTTCCATATAGGATATTTTAAAATGTATTCCCAGATGTAGAATTTGAATACTTAAACTTGGTGGAAGAAGATATTTATGTTGTAATTTTTGCTTTAATTTGTATTGAAAAGAAATTTTGTTTAGGGCTGTTTAAAAATAAAAAAAAAAACAAAAAACCACAGCCATTCATTCTTCTGTCTTCTCAAAGCTGTTCTGCTACAGTTTGTTCCATTATTCTTTTAAAGCTTGAAATTGCTGCAAAAAGTTTGGTGAAATAAGTAATGGAATATTATGGAGTATTTTTTTTTTCCCCTCCATTCTCTTAATCATTTGTGGTATCTAACCTATTCATTTTATGTTTTTTTCCTTTTTTTTTTTTTTTTTCCCCCCTCAGGGCTGTAGTACTCCATAACTGCCTAAGACAGCCATTGACATCTTCAGCTTTAGTAATCTAGCTTACATGCACTGACCCTTCTTTCTTGGGAATTCTGTTTTTCTCCTTTAGAAGGGGTCTTGGGTTCCATAGCGTAGTCCTCTGAGTCATACCCCAGTTAGAGATACTGACACCATCTATTTTAATCCTCTGTTATTGTACGTTCTGGTTAATTTAAAAAAAAAAAGTTGGAATACATTATATTAAACAGTGTAACAGTTGAATCATTACAAGTGAAGATTCTTGGGTTAATGTAAGCTTTCCTTGTGTATCTGTTTAATACCGCTGTGTGCTTTCACAGATACCTTTGTTTGGAATCATGTCATCAGATTCTGCAGATCCTTTCTATTGGATGCGAGTCATTCTTGCGTCAAACAGGGGTTAGTAGATTCTTTCTTTTCTCTCTGTTTTGTATCAGTATAAACAGACCGGGAGAAAAATGGTTGGATGTTAAATTTCATAAAACCCAGATGTCGTGTGGAAACTCTTTGTAAAGTTCTTAACACAGAATAGTTGACTGATACCCCAGATGTACTTCATTGTAGGAATGGGGTCCCCTTTGACTTGCAAATGAGATTGATCTTGATTCTCAACTTTTGGGATAATTCTGTTTCAAACCGTAGGGCAGTCTTTTTATGATTTATATATGGGACATCGAGTCTTTTCCCCTGTCAGTTACAGAAGAAAATACCTTATGTGCGCAAGTCAGTTATGCCTCATAACACTTTGGTAATGTTATGGGTGATTTTATAGGTTGGAAAGCTCAGGGCAGAGATGATTAGGCTTATAGTTTAACAAATACAAAGTAATTTATTGTAGAATAGACAAGTGAAGCCCAAACAAATGTATAAAACGATTTAAACTAATGCTAGAAGTCCAAAACTTAGGCTGCGTGACCTGGCATACATGACTCTAAATGAGGTGACTGACCTCACCTGTGTCTTGGAAAATTGGCTGGAAGCGAGAAAATGAGTGGGACCCTATAATGTGAAGGTAGAAGTTATTTAGGAATGGCAAATTTTGTCATACCAGTGAAGACGATAAATGAAGGTAAATAAGTTAGCTGTTTCCAACTCTACTTCAGAATTTGTATATAAAAATTCTGTGTCTCAGTAGCAATATGTGATACTAAATATGCTATCCACTACCCAAACAGAATGGTAACAGTGGCCAAGAAAAGACTAGAGAGACTGTGAAGGCAACAAAAAACAGGAGTGGGAAAGTTAATTTACACCTAAATCAACTGACTAGATGTCATTGGAGGATGTGAGGTAAAAGGCTAAAAGTTTTTGACAACCTAATTTTTCCAAATACTTGTTAAAATCTTGATCTCTGGAAAAAACCTCTATGGGGTGTGGACAGGCAGCTAATAGTATTTTTAAGCAGCACGTTATGACAAGTAGTGGCAAAAGTTGCCAGAAGCAGTTTCTGATCAAATTACTAATATATGTATGGGAAAAGGGAAATACAGCATGCTACATCCCCTGGAGAAGGGGCCCCTTTCAGAGATGGGATGTGAGGACAGATGAGCTTCTAGTCTGATCAGACATGAATACACCGTTTCTACTTCCTTTGACCTTCCACATGAGCTTACAGACCATGCTTCCCCTGTCACTGATTTTCATTGAGACTTTGCAAGACTCTAGTGGCTAAATACTTTTTTGTTACTGACTTTCTGGTAATTCTATGATGGAACACTACTGTGCTACAAGTGAGAGTAGAATTGCACTTAAATGTACAGAATTCTGAAGGATTGTGAGCTGATTCTCTTGTCACAATACCCACCAGAGGGATTAAAATGTCAGGAAAAAAATGTGCATTATTTATATCCCTTGAGTAAAAGATAGTTAGGAAATAATTTGGTCTGGCTTAATTCAATATTAAACTTATAAACTGTGTTCTTACCCAGACTTTTTTTTTTTTCTTCTTAGATTTAAGGTTCTAGCTTGAGAAATGTGGGAAGGTTCATCACTTGGTAGTTGGTTTCTTAATTTTCATTCAGATTTTCAGCCTTTTTTTTTTTTTTTTTTATAAGCTTTCAGCATCTTCATACCGGAGAAAATTTTCTGGTGTAAGCTGATGGATAAATTAAGTTTCAAAAATGATGTCTTTATAATACTGTTGCTCTAAAAAGATGATGTGGAAGAATGTTTCTTGTACAGTATATTGTACAGTCAAGAGAATATATTTTACAGGCAAGAGGTGGGTTATTTTCCTGAGTTCAGTTGCTTTGAGTATATTCAGTTCTGCTCCCATACCACAGTGTAATATGATTGAAGCAGATATCAGTACCTAAACAAGATCTTGCTGAGAATATATCTGAGTTAGAGTACATGGTGGTAGTTCAGTTACTGCGGGTGTGACACTCTGAAGGTTTAAGCAGTGTGGATGGTGCCTCAATTTTTATTACACCAGATGAAGTGACTGGGGGAAAACAGGCAGGTTTTCTGGAACATAAACCTATGTGCTGCAGGAGTAGTGTTTTATGAAGTTATATTTTCCTGTTTGAGATGTATGGAGTTGAAAGTTGGTACCTTGCACCAGTAGGTGAGATGGCAGAGTAGAACATCTTAATGATGAGTTTGTTTTGTTAAGAACTGGTTTAATCCTAAGCTTCTGCGCTCTTAACTAGAATTAGTGATTCTGAGAGTGGTGTTATCAAGCACTGTGGATCTGCATCATGTTTCTGGTGGTGTTCCTAATTAAACTTTTGGAAAATGTGACAGTTGAAGTAGTGACTGAATAAACAACCAAGGAGAAGATGGTTTCTGGTGAAAGGTTCCCTGAGATGACATGCCAAAAAGCTAGTTATGTAACCTGCTAAGCTTCCGTGTGTGTTGACCTTTAGCGTTCACATGGTTTCACAAAGATATTTAAGGTGAAAAGCTACATAAGTTTGTCATGCTGCCTTCAAAATTACAGATTTTAACACCGCACCCTTCTTCTGTAAGGAGATAATGGTCTTTGTTTTTATTATGCCTGTATTGGAATATATATTTGAAGGGTTATGAAAAACATCACCTGTAGGTCAGGAATCTTTCAACAGGTCTAATATCCTCAGTGTCTAATCCTTTAGGAGAGATGCTTGAATTGCAATTTTATTGATTTTTCTTCCTGGTCAGGTACGTTGATGGAATTAGGTATCTCACCCATCGTGACATCTGGTTTGATCATGCAGCTGCTAGCTGGAGCAAAGATCATTGAAGTTGGTGATACACCAAAAGACAGAGCCTTGTTCAATGGAGCTCAGAAATGTAAGCACTGTTCTGATTAAAATCAGTGAACACATTTTTATTCTTGGGAAAGCAGTCTGCCTAAGTGTTACTAGATGTGAGATTTCTTTGATAGGTGAATTCAGGAGTTTTTTGTAAAGTATTTGCTTTCTTTCCTGTTTTAGTATTCGGGATGATTATTACCATTGGGCAAGCCATTGTCTATGTTATGACTGGAATGTATGGAGATCCTGCTGAAATGGGTGCTGGAATTTGTCTTCTTATTATAATTCAGGTTTGTAATGAGCTATTTTGTGTGTAACTAAAACTGGTTAGATGCAGTATGGCTGCAAGGAAAAATCTTTCTCTGTCTGGTTGCCTTTTATTTATTTTTAACACTATGAAGCGTCATCCTTCATATCTACTGTCTATATATGAGAAATTCTAAATCTTCCATGAAGAAGGAAAAAGTTGGGATAATTAATATCATAAATATTTCAGATAGGAAGTGGCTGCTTGATTCCAAATACAGAAATTAGTAGAATTTGAAAGCAGTAGCCTTCAAAGTTCAGTACCACAGAGGACTTCTCATTGGAGAGTAAAGATTCAAATTTCAGGCATTATCCTGTAGAGCAAATCAGTAAATGCACAAACTTAAACACTTCTTTGAGGGGAAAAAAAAAAAAAAAAGGCGCTTACTGAGTAATCCGTTTGCTTGCGTCAGTGTTGAAAAGTCACAGAGATTATTGCCAGGTGAGATGTGTATGTGAGAGGGCAGAAATACTGTATGAATAGTATTTAGATGAAAAACTTAAAGATCACCCTCCAACATGATGAAAATACTGAAGCAGCGAATTACGTATTAATTTGTGATGATTTATTCTTGTTTCTGCTCGTTCTTTTTATTTATTTATTTTTCCCACAGCTGTTTGTTGCTGGCTTGATTGTGCTGCTGTTAGATGAGTTGCTACAGAAAGGTTACGGGTTGGGGTCCGGTATTTCCCTATTTATTGCTACCAATATCTGCGAAACCATTGTCTGGAAGGCTTTTAGTCCCACTACCATCAACACTGGCAGAGGTACGTGTGCTATTACAACTAGTTATAATGTGTTTCAGTGGATGTATACTATACATACACTTTATCAGCTGCAGCTTCTGAAATCAGTTGTCAAACATTGAAGATAAATTAATTACCTGCAAGTTTTCTTTTGCTAATTTGAATTGCAATAATTAAAATGGAAGCTATAGCTTCTGAAATCAATTGTCAAACTTCAGGAGAGTTGTTCTTGATCCAACTGTTGTTTGTGGCTATAGGTTACTGTTATGGTTGTTGCCTCCAAATTACTTCAAGCTTGTTTGATTCTTCAGAGACTACCATCTGTTCATTCCTCAGCCAATATCTGGTTGTCTGGAGACTCTGGAAATACCAAGTCAAGATACATCCTGTGTTTAACTCAAGAAGTTAACTAGTTTAATGCATATATTTGAAATCCTGAGCCAGGATTTTAGTTGGCTCTCATTTTCACCTGACTTTTAGTATTTCTGTCTGCTGTGGTTTATTGCTGCTTTTCTGAAGGTATTTTTTCTCCTCTTATATTATTTCTTCCTTCCAATCCTCTTACCTCCAGGTGAGAAAGAAAGAAAAAAAAAAAAGGAAGAAAAAAGTATTCTTTCATTTCATTTCTTTTTTTTTAACCAAGAATAATATTTGAATTAATCTACATTCTGTGAATTAGAACACTGTATTGTGATATATTTGTTGTAACAGGATTTATGTCCTCTTGTACCTGATTTTATACATGTCACTTTTAAAATGTGTTGAAGAAAGATATGCTGATTTTTTTAAAAATCTGTTTTTAATTTCCAGTTTAAAACTTTTTACTTTTTTGCTTTTTGTAGGAACAGAGTTTGAGGGTGCTGTGATTGCATTATTTCATCTTCTGGCTACACGAACTGACAAAGTCCGTGCTTTGCGGGAGGCTTTTTACCGACAGAATTTGCCCAATCTCATGAATCTGATTGCTACAGTATTTGTATTTGCTGTAGTCATATATTTTCAGGTAAAATGAGACATTTCTCATAGTAGCTCTGAAACTACATAGGTAGAAGTGCATGGACTCCAGAGAGTGCAGTCACTGGAAGAAAAAAAATTGCAAAACTACGATAACTGAAGTATCTGAGCTTTGAGTAAAGAACTCTTTATTTGAATACTGTTATTTCAGTAACGTGCCTCTGTGACAGCACAGCTGTTAAATTTTATAGCTGCACATACTTGTACTCAGGCAGTGATGTAATCACACATTCTGTTAAATGCCATACACGCTGTTAGAGTATTTTTTACTAAAAACGGATTCTGGAACTGCAGGGGTTGTATCATACAACAAATATACTTGATACTCATAGTTGATTTAAAAAGTAATACCTTTGGACAGAGCTAGAGAACCTGGCTTCTTTGGGGCATGCATGATACAGATTCATTCTAGAAATGATTGTGTATTTAACGCATAGCCTGTTGCCCCCCTGCTTTTCTTGAAATACTTAGCTAGTGTTTGTTTTTAAATTCAAGCATTTGCTAAAACGGACATTAAAGGAGACCCATATATTGGGTGGTGGTTTTTTTTTTTTTTTTTTGTTTTTTTCCAAAATTTTTTTTTTTTTTTTTTTTAAAGCTGTTGAGAGTGAGTGCTGGCAAAAAAACTTGAGTTCTCTGGTTTTCAAATTCATGTGGCTTTTCTTGGGCCTACTCAGATAAGAGTCAGCCCCAGAAAACAGAAGGCTGGGCTTGCAAACGTAAGTCTCCCGGTACTTGCTGGTTAAGTTAAAAGCCATTAAAGGGTTTTATCAAACTGCATTCCATAAAGGAAGTGTATTTTAGAGGAATGTTACTTAGCAGATGAGAGAGAATGTTTATATAAAAAGAATGTAATGCAACCAAGCAGTAACACTTATAAATCCTTAAAATCTGTAATCCAGGCTGTAGCGGAAAGCCTTTGGGCTTTACTGTCCTAGACTTTGCACTCCTTGTTTATCTAGCAAATATCTTCAGAAATAGCTTTTAGGAGTACTAGGAATAATTTCTATGCTGATGCATTTGTGTTCTTTCTTGTAGGGATTTCGTGTTGATTTACCTATCAAGTCTGCACGATATCGTGGACAGTACAGTAGCTATCCTATCAAGCTCTTTTATACCTCCAACATTCCCATCATTCTGCAGTCTGCCTTAGTTTCGAACCTCTATGTTATTTCCCAGATGTTGTCTGTTCGTTTTAGTGGCAACTTCTTGGTGAACTTACTAGGACAGTGGGCAGTAAGTATTTTCATTATTATTTTTTTTAATTTACATATAAATACATATCTATATTACTTTATGGTGAGACTTGGATATTTAACCAGCAGAAAACTGGAATACTTACTTTCTAACATTTGTATGGAAAAGCTGTTTTAAACTTTGAAGAGCAATTCCTCCCTAAATACAGGATAGGAATGTGAGGTCCGTGAGAACTAATTGCCTATTTTCTTCCCCTCTCATAGGATGTCAGTGGCGGTGGCCCTGCCCGTTCTTATCCTGTTGGTGGCCTGTGCTACTATTTGTCGCCTCCAGAATCCATGGGTGCAATATTTGAGGATCCTGTCCATGTAATAGTTTATATAATTTTCATGTTGGGATCCTGTGCGTTCTTCTCAAAGACTTGGATTGAGGTGTCTGGTTCATCAGCAAAAGATGTAGGTGTTCCGATAAACGTGCCTAATGATTGTATTTTCAAACACTTCCTCTAATGTAGAGCTGCCTAGTTCCTAACTGATCGGTTATTACTCTGACTAAATAACAGATGACTGTGAAACACTGCAGCAATCTCAGAAAATTATGTTTCTGCAGGTTGCCAAGCAGCTCAAAGAACAACAAATGGTGATGAGAGGCCACAGGGATACTTCAATGGTTCACGAGCTTAACAGGTAAGGAAATGCTGACTCCCAGCGGTGCTGCTGTACTGGGTGGTTAAGAGTGCTGGGAAGGTGACAACTAGAGCAGATACTCTCGGAAAATCAGGGACTTGTTTCCAGTACAAATGTCAAGATTCTTCCCATTCAGCTGTCTTCTTTCCCAGTAATGCAAAAGATATATATATATGTAAGAGATCAACCTGTAACCTCTTTCATGTAAGCAGAACAATGAGAGAACTTGGGTTGAATCTCTCCTATATTTTTGAAAGGAAGATACCTTGATTTTTACAGGTGTTTAATTTACCATTACTGACCTAAGATGACACTACAAAAATAGTTTTATGCAGTAGGCAAAGTGTGCAGATCTATATTGCAAGGCAGGTTTAGCCCTGCATATTTAAGTCGGTTGGTCTTAGTCCTGTGGAGGTTACATAGTATGCATACATTAAAAAATAAAAATAAAAAAATGTTATCCTCTTAACTAAAAAGCTTTGCCAGTGGTCAGTTATGTATACAGCTTTCCCATCGGTAAATATTTATTTTAGTTTCCACATTGTGCAAATATGGTTTAGGAGATTATAAGACAATGGCAGAGTTGCAGTTGCAATGCTAAACTTGTCACTAAATATTCTAGTTGGTTGGTTTAGTAGCAGATGTATTACTAGAATCCTTGTATGGAAATGCATGGTTATGAATACATTTTTTTGTTACAGGTATATCCCTACAGCAGCTGCATTTGGTGGTTTGTGCATTGGTGCCCTTTCAGTTTTAGCTGACTTTCTAGGAGCCATTGGGTCGGGCACTGGCATTCTGCTTGCAGTCACCATTATTTATCAGTATTTTGAAATATTTGTAAAAGAACAAGCAGAAGTTGGAGGAGTAGGTGCGTTATTTTTCTAGATGTCCAAATATTTCATGGTTTGTGTCAAAGGGAAAGTATTTTGACAACATGCGTCACTTAGTCCAATAATGCTATTTTCTTTTTACTTGTTTTAAAGTGCTACATGTCCCATTACTGTAATGGGCATCGAGCAATGCCTGTGTGCAGCATCAGTACCAGCTGCCTTAAGAATAAAGTTTACATTATCTTGTTTAAGTATATCTAGTGTTGCCTGTAATGCTGGAAACCAATTCATCTACCTTGCTGTTGAAACACTACAGTGAGATGGTAAAACGTATCAGTTTGATGTTGGTAAACATTTTGCACACAGCATTAAAATGTTAAATTTATTTCCATGTCCTTAATAGGAAAAAAAATCTCAGTTCAGATTGCCACGTGTCAGTATTCTCAACAAAATTGATTTGTCGCCTGTATTTTACATTAAGTTTTATACTTTTTTAACTGGCATTTCCCCATCATTGAACTCAGCACTCCTTATTCCTTTGTGGTGTCTCCACCCAGGCACCTTTCCCTTAGCTCTAAGGGTGGACAAGCAAACATTTTACCAGAGACTGATACTCATCTCACCTGTGAACTGGTTTTGTGGTGGATTTGCTGCATCACAAGGACTAGGGCACTCCAGTTTCTTGCCCTGGGTTTCCTGTGAGACAGCATGGTAGCTGCTGTCATGCTGGCAAGTCAGCCCAGTAGTTTTGTTTTAAACACGTACTTGTGAAAACTGTGCCACTGAAACTTCACGTCCACTTTGCTTTTGTGAGTCTAAAGAACAAGGCCTGGTTCCTAAAGCAGTGTTCATAGAAGGGAAGGGGGGGAACGTGGAGTTCCTGCTGAAAAATTATTTATGTTGTCGCACTTTGCAGTGGCAATGTAACAAGTGTAAATGTTAGACAATAAACTTATTTAATTAAGCTCTCTCCTGTGTCTTATCTGTGCAAGGTATATAATTTATATGCAGTTTTTAGTAATTTCTAACATGCTTTGTTAGTGAGGTAGGTCTGTAAGGCTTCCTTCTTTTTTCTGTTTACCCTGTGTCTCTCTAGAATATAATAAAGGCTGCTAAAAACTGATCAGAATTAAAACAAACAAACAAAAACCCTCAAGTTTCCTCCCCTTAAAATCATTGAGGTTTTCTGCTCAGCTGTAGCTGGTGGCTTTTTCCCTTTGATTTTACATTTTCATTTCTTCTGTCTTTCACCCTTGAAAGTAACTTTGTGGTGGTGTTTGTGAAGGTAGGAGAAACTTAGGGAAGATTTCTACTTCATTTCTAAGTTAGGAAAGTCTTCCTAACTTCTGCATGCTCATCCAAGTTTATTTCCGAGGCAAGACTTTCACATTAGCATATGCTTATGATGACTTTTAGATTCTAACCTTTATGTTGTGGTGGTTGTTTAGATAATTAGAAGCAGGTGACAGTGCACTAAAGGTTTGTTTGGCAGAAGATTTACCTAGAAGTGATTAGATTGAGATAAAGTTCAGCCTACTTATGTGGATGTGTCTGACGGAATTAGAGAACTGCAAGGCTGTTCTATCTCAGGGTGTGTAAGTAAGCCCATACCTTAAACAGCATCACTTATCTGGGTCCTACACCATTCTAGTTTGCACCAGCTGATATTTTGTTATTGTCATCATCATCATCAGAGTCTGTATTTTCTTACATTAAACAGTGCCTAGATCAAATTAACCAATTTTCTCTTTCCACATAGTTTGGTTAGGGCTGGGAGAAGGAATCTGATCTTCAGGTGTAAATCATAAAAGAAGTGCCTGAAGCTGGAATTACAAACACTTTGGTCAGAGTATGCATGTTGGGTCCTTGTGCAGCTGTCACTGCTCCTATTGCAGAAAACTACCTATAGTTATTTAAATGGTGCTGCTTGTGCACGTATACAAAAGCATAATGCACTCTTCCGTCTTCGTTTTGAACAGGTGCTGCTACCACACCAACTACAGTTCCTTAAGCATCTTCCTTATACTGAAATATAGATGTAGTGATGAATAATCAGAAATGAACCATTCTGAAAATTAAACAGCATTTTTATTATGATTATTCTGTCAAGTCTTGATAGATTAAGCAGTTAGAAGAGATGTTTTCTGTCAGTTACATAATTCCAGGTAAAAATATCAGAATCATTCTAACAAATATATATTTTTTGACTCTACAAGTAAAGTAAAGGACCTTTATTACAAGAGTTGCACTTCTAAGGCATCTGGACTGGACAATTCTCAGCTACATTTGTCATTGTGAAATTTTAGAACTTCATGAAAGGAACTTGGAGCGGTTTCTCTGTTGCACGCTTCAGGGCCAGTGCATAAGTATAAACCCTGGCATCCACTGCAATATGCTCTTCTGCTACTAGTTCTGAAAAAAAGTATGAGATGCTGTTAAAACTTTCCCCCTCCATAAATTTGTAAGTTCATTACTAAAATGAAGATGTACTTTACTCAGGCAGATAATGATAGGACGAGGGGGAATGGTTTTAAACTAAAAGAGGGGAGATTTTAGCTTAGACGTTAGGAAAAAATTCCTCACTCTGTGGGTGGTGAGGCACTGGCACAGGCTGCCCAGAGAAGCTGTGGATGCCCCAACCCTGGAAGTGCTCAAGGCCAAGCTGGATAGGCTTTGAACAACCTGGTCTGGTGGAAGACGTCCCTGCCCATTGCAAGGGGGTTGGAACTGGATGGTCTTTAAGGTCCCTTCCAACCCAAGACATTCTATGATTCGATGTCTAGTATTCTAGAACAGAATTCTTCATGCTAACGCCTAAGGCTATTGGTAATTCTGTCATATGGCCAAGTCTCCTGCAGCTTTTTGTTTAAGATACAGAATTGTAGGATGAGAAATGTCATGAAGAGCTAGGAGAAGAGATGCTAAGGGTTTCTTGAAGCTCATATTAGTGCATTTAATGTGTCAGAAAGCTCTTACCATCAATTCTTTGCAGTAAGTCGTTCTTTGGAAGTGAAATAACTTCCACAAATTCTAGGAGAGAAGAAGAAAATGTTAAACACCTCTAAATCAATGAACAGTAGAGGAAGTCTCTCTCTGTCCTGTTTCTTAGAGCCTACAGGAGGAAACAAACTGGCTTAATGCTCATCACCATCTAAAAGCTGTGAACCTTCGTGTATCATAAAAAGGCTCACTACATGAGGGAAGGCAGTGACCAGGGTCATTAAAAAACAGATTTGGCAGCAAGAAGTGGGAAAGAGCTGGTATCTATGGAGGGTAAGAACCCGTCTAAAAGGAGACTTTCACCCTTCTGAGAATGGAAAATACCATACTGGTGGAGTGGACTCCTGTCTGGCTTCACTGGTGCAGTAGGAGATTTTAGATGCATTTGAAGACCAAAACAGCACAGTATTTAAAGAATAAAGGTTTGCTGTTGGTGAATTTGTGCTGGCCTACACCTGCCCAGTCTATCTGAATTAGTTGTCATGGGGGGTGCTTGAATTACAGCTGTTGTGGATTCACTGATTTATAATTTCTTGAGATAGTGATGCCGCAGGTGCAATACTTGAATATAACTGATGTGATAACACCCCACGGGAATTTTCTTGGCTAGGCCAGAGTCAATCTCATGCATGTTTGACTAGGGTTAGGAGATTAACCAAGCCCAAACAAAAAACATTTTTAACTGACATTTTGTAAGTAAAACATATGAAGATCACACTTGACCTTACTGAGAGCACAGCTGTGTAACATACCTCCATCATCTGTAAGAAACAAAACAAAGAGAAAGTTAAGGGTTTTGAAAAACACTAAAGTTCACAACTAAAAAGCATTTTGATACCTGTGGATGACACCATAGTTATTTCCAGGATCAAGCCACAACTAAGGAAAATCTAAGTTCACAAGTGCTTATAGCACTCACTGAAGTTTAGCATCTGAATTTCTCATTCTGGGTGTGTCAATACCTGACACTTAACATTTAGGCATCCCCCATGAAATTAGCAAACAAACATGGTTCTGCTTCTCTAGACTGCAGGATGTGATTTGAAGGATTTATTTACAGAGTCTAAATCAGCAGGGATGGAAGAGAAGAATGCAGTGGTAGGTGTAGTTCCATTAAACCCATTTTTTTGTTGTCTTCTAAGAATTTCTATATAAATGGTACAAAACTCACCAAGTTTTTGCTTAGGTCTTGTATTCTCAGCCTCATCTCCATTAATGGTGACGCTCACAATGTGTGTTGTGCTGTTTGACAAACCTGGGTCCAAGCAGAGAGCTGCAAACAAGCAAACAGGTTCATTTTTCAAAAGCAGAGGTCAGGCACCTTGCCATTTTACAAAAACTTCCACCCAAATATACTGTAGGGGAACACATATTTGTCATAAGTACATGCTGGAGGAGTAGTGAAAAGTAATGCTTCTGTAACTCTCATCTCTTCCACAGATTCCTTGTAAGACATGTTTTCAGCACTTAAGTTTACTTTCCATTCCACAGACTGTAGATCAAACTGTAAACTACAATTCTCCTATAAACTTCCTCAGCCTATTAAGTCTAATTTTGCCATCACCTGTCCCCAGCATGCAGTTATACCCAATAATCAAGAGCCAAGTTTTAACTGTACTGACATTTACTTGAAATCTTATATGTGTTGCCTCACCAACTCACAGGTTTTGTGTAAAGTCTCTTAATTAATAGCAAAGTTTTCCCCTATAGACATCAGCCTTACTTCAGTCCTGTATGTTTAACAGGAGTTCAGCAACTGACTCATCAAGGACCAAAGTCTCATTGGTACAGCCATGGGATACTACACTGCTAATCTGTGTAGACTTTTCTGGATAGGTTTTTCCCTTTGGTTAAAGCCTTTTGTATCTATCAGAGAGAATTAGCTTTGGGTGGGAAAGAAAAAGAAAAAAAACCCACAGACCTGGAGTACATTCAACGACTTCCCCCTTGTACCCAGTTTCTTCCTCCAACTCTCGCAACGCAGCACTTTCTGCAGTCTCGTTTTCCTCAATGAGGCCTGTGAGATAAATAATTACACAAGAACAACTTGAAAGTTAGCACGCACTTACCCACAATATCCATTCTGAGATCTAATGCAGCTTTACAAATGAGGCCAAACATCCTCATTACCCCATTTTTACAGAGGAATAAACTGAGGCATTAGGAAGGACTCCAGTTCCTGGATTCATCATTGCTGCTGCCCATGTCTTCAACTGATTATCTACAGAATCATGCTACCTTCTCAAAAGATGGCATTAATATTCTCATGACAGAAAGAAGCCAAATGCTGTGGCTCTTATAGAGGAGTGGAGGGAAATGCAATATTCTCCTACCGGACTCCTGTGCAACATGTCTCCAATCTCCTAAAATGAAGTACATTCATTTTGTATTCTTCGTTACCAAATATTCTTATTTCTGAATAGCACACTGAGCTACAGAGACCATTGTGGATTTCTCGGAGCTACTTCATTAAGATTGAAACTCCAAACACATCCAGACACACTTAACTATCAGCTTTATGTGACTCATCGTACTGTTTCAGTCACTTACCTGCAGGAAATTCTAAGCAATAGCTGTTAATTGGAGGCCTGAACTGTTTCACTAGGACAATGCAGTCGTAGTGGAGAGTTCTCTGTAGTACAGCTATCACTGCTACACCTACAAACAGCAGCAAAAGACATAAGCGCATAGTGTTTTGAGTACAACAAAGTGAACATTTAGTGCTAGATCCAGAAAAGAACCTAAAGACCGGACTGTAACACTGCATTAAAATGACAAACATTTAGATACCTGCTCCATAATCCTGAACTACCTTATTACCATGCATGATGAGAGATAAAGCCCCAAACTGGATCTTTAAAGCGGCTTGAATGAAGTCCCTCTTTTGCCTGAAGACTATTGTATCCCTAGCCCCTAACAGCAAACCCAGTTCGCCAGTCTGCGAGCTACTCTGCATCAGGGCATTGTCCCTCATGTCTTTGAAATTGCCTCATTGTTATAAAGTGAATACAATGATCTTGGGAATACGCTCCTACCAGTCAGTTTCTGATTCTTCAGCTCTTAAATTGGGATTTCGTTAGAGCACACTTGCTCAGTGGTAGAGAGTATCATGTGAGCCCTGCAGAGCTATTTGTTCATTCAGAAACACATTGGCTCTCAGTCTGCACTGTGAGTTTATCAGAACTTTCACAAAAGATTCAAACAAAGTCATCGTCTTACCATCAGCTGAAACTCCCTTTTTCCTGCCAGCACGCTTTACAGTTTCCCAAGTTCTGTTCAGCATAGAGAAAAGAACAAATTGATACATTAAAAGGAACAATATCATTTTTTTTGTATGTTGTCTTCTACCCTTGCTACTTTCATTTAAAAGCAAAATACACCATCATCCAGTGAGGCTCTGTAAGAAAGCAGCTGGCCTTAGGCATCCCCTGTCCTGTTTTGGCATCCATAAGCTATCTGTGGTATAATTTTGTTTTGCCTACCTAAAGGAGAGAGAAAATAAGATACTTACTGATTGCTTAGGATCACTAAAAATAAGGGAAAGACATAAATGATTCTCACAGAACAAGCAAGTCATGTAAAAGTCATCCTGGAAAAAAATGCAAAATAAAGCAATTTATGCATTAAACATGCCAGATTTTGTTAGTTTTGAAAAAAGACTATGTGCATTCTATCTTTTATCTTGCTTTTGCATACGGTTTATAATGTAAGTTATTGTGAACTCTCAGCTCAGTTACTTGAGCAAGAGAAACACATAGGCAAGGAAGACCAAAACTTCTCTCTCAAGATAAGCAATGGAATGAACAAAATCCAAAAACCCACCAGCAATAAAAATCCTTTCACAAAAGCTCCAATCTTCGTTATTTCTTAAAAGGATACTTAGCTGATGAACTGGGAGGCACTAGAGAAAGTGATCAATCTGGAATCTAATACATGATGGGGGGAGGGAATAAAGCCGTGTCATATCTAGATAAATATGGCAAAACGAAAGCATACGAAAGAATTGGACAGGTGTTATAATCTACAAGAGGACAGTTACTTGTCAATAGTATGCAAGGTGCTGCACCATCAACAGGGAAAAAGGAGCCCTTAATGAGGAACCAAAAAAGTCAAAGGATGAACGCACTGATCATCACAGTCTGTCTGTGTTGCTAAAACTTCCTTTTGCATAGCATCTTTACAAGGAAATGGAAATGCAAGATAAACCGAAGTCTAATGTACCCAAAAAGATTTAGGAGCCAGATTTGATCCCACACGCTAGCACATCTGCTAGGGTAGGATCTTCTCTGACCAGTACGAACTATAAGAAATTGCACAATAAATAGATTGTCTTGTGTTGAGTAATAGGTTTGCAGTGCTCATATCCTCTAGCCTGTGGCTGGTCCATACAACTGGAAACATTACAGGAATCTGAAAAGAATCCAGAAAGGCAATTACCTGATTTTACCAGAGGGATCAGTATAAGTTGTTTCCTCAAGCTTCAACCATTTTCTTTCTACAATTACCTAAAAAAACGATTCTTTGTTAAATAAATTATAAGATTAACCTCAAAGATATTAGGGTTTAGGGGGAGAGACAACACAACGTTATTTGAAATTCTTTTGAGACAAAAATCTCAGCATCAGAATATACGCAGGAACACTTAACAACTTTCTGTAGCTGTTAGGGGAAAAGCATTTATGCCAAATTCTTCAATTGGAATAGAAAATAAGCCTAGTAAATTCTTTTAACTTGATTTTTATAACCAAGCTTCAATGAATTCAGTGGGATTTCATTTTCTGAAAAGTCCTATCCATCATTTTCTTAGAAGGACTTTGCAAAGGTCAAGTTTCTGCTTAAAAAGGGGCATTTGTCTGCACAGACATTAGCTATGCTGGTGATTATGAGCCCACTTATCAGGAAGCCTAACCTAATAGCTATGTATGAAATAGCTAAGCTAAGACTGAAAACCAAACTATTTTGAAACTTTTTTTTTGCCATTATCTCAGACTGCGGCCTTGAGTCACTGTTGTCTTCTCTAACTGTGAGCCCTTTTTACATAGATGCATACCTGCCCTTTTAGGATTTCTGACAGCTACTGATTGAGCGCATTAACATTATTATAGCTTGTCTTTTCTGAGCTAAATGATTTTTTTTTGCCCTGTGATGTTTTCTCAGCTTTTATGTAATTCCTTTAAAAGGGGAAAAAATGGGTATTAGCCTCTCAGCTTATATTTTTTTTTAGCATATCTTGTATTTTAAGCCTTACTGAGTGTATAAGCAGACAAAACACTTGTCTCCAGAATTTTCTATCAAGTTGGCCATAGGTCTGACCACAGAAACCAGAAATAATCACTAAGATGAACAAATTGCTTTCTACTGTCTAATGAGACACACTGCTGAGAGCAATGGAGGATGTACAAGTAACAGGAAAAGAGGCTCTGAAAAAACCCCACAACATTAAATTGTAGCAAAGGATGAAGTTCCAGAGGCTATTCATGTGACAGGCACATTACAATCCTTCGGTGCAGGACAAGGAGCAAATAGGACCCGGGTAGCCACGTGGACCATGAACTTAAATTGAGAGATTCACCAACTAAAAAACCAAATATGTAGAAATGAAATGTAGTATATGAGGCAGCTATAAGCAGAGTACAGAATCACAGTATAGCATCAGCTGGATGCAGAATGGAAACCAGGAGCGACTCACGTGTCCAATAAATTATAATGGAACTGAATAAAATCAGGTAGTCCTTAATATGTGTTCTTCAGAACAATTGTTTTGATAGGCAATTGAAATATCAATAACACTTCTATGGTTGTAAATGTGGCCACACACATTTTACATGGAGGGAGTTTTGGCATTTGTTTTGGAAAGTATATTTCCAGGTAGCAGGAACCAAAGAGGAGAGCTATGTGTTCTCAAAAGGGCTTTCAAATGGATTTGTGGTCACAAAAATAGCAGGAAGTTTGCTATTTCCATTACAGATCCAAGAAGTAATTCCATTTGGAAGCATTCAGATATATTTTAAATAGCTTTTTTTTTCACTCCTAAATCACTGCAGAATGAGAGTACAGGAAGATCTGAAGGAAGAGATGAAAATCATGTCCCATCAGTTGTCCAAGGAGAGGAACCTATGTACTTCAGTTAAGGAAGGAAACAACACGGCCAAATGTTTTGTGTTAATGAATTTTTTAAAATGCTACAAAGAACTAGACTACTGGTCATGGCCCCAGACTGTTGGAGCATTCAATAGACCTGGCAGATCACTACTGCCATCGCCAAGTTATTGTTTGCTAAGTAGAAAGGAGAAAATGGCAGAAAATCAGAAAAACATCAGTCGCCAGGAGTCTTAGAGGAAAAAGAAATCACTAGTCTGTAAGAAATTAGACCAATCCAAACTCCAAAAAGACAACAGAAAGAAAAAATGTAGATTTTATGTGTACAAAACAATGTCAAACAAAGCGTCTTGTTTTTCATCAGGTATTCTTAAGTACAGCTTTTGGCCTCTACTGTCATGGAGCAATAATTAAAAAGTACTATAGGCCATGTAGCATAAATATTTACAATGGAAGTGTTCCACAATCCTCTACAGTTAAGTGAAAGCCTTGCTGCTACTTGCCTACAGGGTGAGAAAACTGAAAGCTGCCAGGTTTCCCTAGAAGAAAAATAAAATTTTATTGTCACCCACCCTGTCGGGTGCACAATTAAAACCTTTTGGAAGCTTGGCCTAGAAGCATAACACTTGCTTTGCAAAATTCCTTATTTAGGGCCCAATGACACTTTCCAGGGTGTGTTCTACTAACCATGCTCAGTTTTAGAATGAGCAATTTTTATTGCTTGATCTATTTCTTTGATGGGCAAATAAGGTCTGGTTTTGCTCACAATAGCCTGACTGTGGGTTCCCAGAAGCAGGTAGAAGGAAATAAGATCAGCAGCTGCTTTCATGAAAGAAGATACTCCAACATCAAACCACGCAGATGCTGGACATACCAAACACTTTCAAGATAAGGGTGACCGGCAGAGACATGGTAAACATTCTCCTCAATTATGCCCAGAAAGTGACTGAAAAAGCTAAATTGCTTAGAAGATCTAAGATCTAATTACAAACTTCTAAGGACACCGAAGAGTGCAATATTACAAAGAAGAATTAAGAGGTATTATGAAGAAAAAAGAGCATAAAATAAAAACGTTACCTGAAAAAAACATGTTCTAACAAAAATCGGTAGTTTAAATTAAGGTGAAAATGCTCCTAATAAGCACCCAGAAGTACCTCAGAATTCTGTTCCAAGGACCTGATATTTTCTGATTCTGTGAAGGTAAGGTGTGAGTACAACATTTTTGACGAATCTTACTACCTCCTTACTAACGTCTTTAGAACAGCAATCATCTAAATTCAAATCCTTCCAGAAAGCATCAAAGAACGTACAATCCTAAATTTTAAGGCAACTCTTAGTGGTTCATCTTAGAGGAACAGACGACGAGGCTCATTTTCATAATCCACCCATTTCTACAGTCTCTCAGAGGTATCAGCATTATTTATTAATATTGAAAACAGCCTGAACAGACAACACAAGAAACACCTGTAAAATCAGAAACTTAAAAAAAAAATGAACACTAGATTTCTCTCTCCCCATTGATAAATTGTATGATTGTTTCGCAAAAAGAATTACCTTTCCCTCATCTGTGTGTCACCTTCTTTAAACTCTTTGACCACCAGGAAGAAGCGTTTTGTTTGAACAGATTTTACAAACCTATAGCATCTATAACATTTCTTACTCTGCACTCACAAACATTCTGATCAGTCTCAAATAATTGTTATTTAGCAATATAACGTGTCAAAACCAAACATGTTATACCTCTTCGTTAAGGACGAATTGCCTAGTAGTTTTCGGAACTTCTCTGGATGTCTCAGCTGCCATTTTCAGGAATGTCAGGCTTTTCCCCTCCTGTGCAAAGTCCAGACTACTAGGAAACAAAGTCAATATTTGCTTTCAGAGTAAAGTTAAAAGGTTCATTTCTGCATGCTAAATTAACAAATCAAACTTGCTAGAGAAAGTTAATGTGATGGCAAGTGCAATTCACATTTTCAGCTCCACCTGATGGTTTCAAAGGAAGTTTGGGTCAAATCCCTGACTTACGTAGTTGGTAATAGTCCTATCAATGGCAGAGTAGCTGTGCTGGCTGAAGATACCCTCCTTAACTGTTCAAAGGTCAGGCACACACAGAAGCAAAGTTGATCCATTTAGTAGAATTGTTTCATTCTGCTCGATGAAGTGCTCTGTCAAGGCAGCATTGCCACAACAGGACTAAGCACTCCACTGTGAAAGTGGAAAAAAACCTTGTACCAGAAGGACTTCAGGAGTAAAAACTGTCCACTATTGAGAAAAAATCAGAACTAGAACCTACCTCTACCTTACACTCATCACAAATACATACGTAAATGACTCAATCCTTATGCCCAAAAACCCAAGGTCAAAAAGTCGCCTGCATGTTGCAAGTCTAGGTGGCACGTGGAATTTGCACGATCAAAGCACGTCAGTCTTACTAGGAACTGTGTGGCCAACACCGTGCAAAAGGCAGCTGAATATGCCCAAAGCAAGGCTCTGCATCTGCAGCTCAATGCCTCAGCCTGCATCCTAACGCTGTCTAGGAAGGCAAGATTGTCCACTCACTCTCATCCAGTTCTAGCTGAAAGGCACACGAGGCAGCAGAAACATACGAGGCATTAGAGATTCACCACCAGCCCCTTTCTCACTGCAGAGCTACGCAGCACTTTCAACATAGAAACTGTTGTTCCAAGGAAGCTCATCTTTGGTATTATGTTGTAATATTGAAGTCCTGAAAATGAATTTTAAGTAAAAAGACAGTGCAAAGAAACAACTCAGTTTAGACACCAGGGGAGAGAAGATAATCTTAGAGATCTCTGTCATTCTTAAGAGTTGATTTATGGAAAGTTTACAACCTTAAAGTCAACAGGAATCTTTCCATTGACTCCAACTATACTTTAAGGGGTCTCTAGCAATGTACACTATCTCCTGCAAGTGCTCACCTTCTCTGTCACACCCAATTTTAGCACTTTCATTCTTACTTCATCTTTTGTGATAACATCTACTGCACATTTGTGAAACATATACGAGCATGGAGCTACATCAGCTTTCTTACATGTAAGATTTGCATTTAATTCCACAAAGTAGTTCAGAGGAATAGTACAAAATATGTCCAGTTATCAGTTGGATTAAAACTAATGTACAGGGCAGGCTCTTTCTCAAATTTTAAGACAGTCTTGTTGGATGCAGTACATCAAAGTGGTCATCAAACTTTCAAATTGTCTTTAGGTAACATAAAACTTCAAAAGGAACCCTGGCTTACTAAATACAATTCTGTTGTTACATTACATAATTCTTTCTTAAAGCAATGATGCTTCAACTTGAAACTATGTAGCTTTACTATCTACATTACTACTACCATGAAAAACCATTCTAGAAACCCACTTGCTTATCTTACAATGTTTATCCCCTATTAGTTCACAGTTGGCTGTTACCCGTTTGTTCTTAAGCCAACAATGTCTCAAACCCTCCTCACTTAGGATTAAAGAGATGTGGCTGGGTAACAGTGACTCTAACATACAATATCAAGGTTTCCACCAAACTTATGCAAAAGAAGTACAGCCCAGCATACCGGTTTGAAAAGGTTCCTGGTCATCCACAGGAAACAGTCAGACTAGGCCCTGAGCGACGCCCTAAGTATCCAGCTTCAAAAATATAAAAAATTCACATAACTAGCTACAACAAATACACCTCCAATGTTTGGAAAGAATTATAGGCTTTTTGATTGTCAATATAAACATATCAAAGAGAGTAGATAGTGAACTGTATCGGTCTTGAACTTTTTTTGGTAAGGCTGAATAAGTCTTCCTCTTTTAGTCACCCCTCAGAGGAAATCCCTTTCCATTGATCATCATAATCCTTCTACATTAACTTCAGTGTAGCGGTGTACCTCTCTCTAACATAGATTACCACAATGGTACCCAAAATCCCATACGCAGCTTTATTAATGCTTTGTATAACAGTATTAATACTTATCTATATCAATTATAAATACATCCTAGGACCTCATCTCATGCCAGAAAGCTCTTTTTAGCACAGCTTGCTGTCTTCTGCAGTGGACAGACTCAAGGATGATTTGTGACTAAAATTAAAAAAAGATACTGAAGAGGGCTTCAGCTGTTTGAAATAGCACCAAAATCTAAAATAAATGACAATGAGACTCATCTATCTCAGATTCTGTACTGTTGATCTTCTCCACTAGTGGGTGCAATAACTCTATATATGAGTGACATTTAAAAAGTTTGACCAAAACAGTAACTTTTTCCAAATCCGACTGACTGTATAGAATTGAAAATTGGCTAACTGAAGGCTGCAGTTCTGGTATCTCCCATTAGTCAAGGGTGCCCTGTCAAAGCTGGCAACACAGTTCTTATTTCATAAACATTAGTGGCAACTGAAAATTAAATCTAGAGCTGCAAGGTAAAGCCCTACGCTGGGTTTCAGAACAGACCTTGTCTCACAGCCCTGATAGGAAGGCTCTCTCATACAATTACCACTGTATCATTGGAATCAAAAATGTAAAGCAGCTGGCACAGCAGCCAGGATTACTTGACTTACATGAACTCTGTGAATTTAAATTTTATTAGTTATCAGTGAAACTTTAAAAATACATCAAAATGTCCACATTTACCAGCCTTCTTAGCATGAATAAATAATATCTGAACTACAAATTATAGAAAAAAAAGTTTGCCCCACTTCTACCTTCTCTGATGACTTTCACAGCTAGTATCACAGGATACTGCTGGCAAACTGTGCTACTTGTTCCATTTGCCTCATGTAGGGCTCAAATTCAGACCTGGAAAAGACGTACCATTTATAAAAGGTATAACTTTATGCCCATTACTTATTCCCTTATTGAGTGGTTTCCTTCGAAGGTAACATCTAACCTTTTGACATCCGTTTCTAAATTATCCTTCCCAAAAGTTAAGATCTAAAACCAGTTGAGGCCTGTGAATCAGCTTACAGAGTAGCCAAGCTCCCAGGGCGTTACATTAACCTACCCAACTCACAATAGATGGATTAGCTTTTCTAAACCTCTTTTCAGAAGGAATTATCAGATCCAAGCTACATATCCAGGCTGACAGCAACCAGATTTAACGGAAGCTCGGCAATGGTGTCCTAAGGCAAGCTCAAGATAAAACAAAATACAGGATCCCTTCCAAAGAATGTGCAAAAGGGAGACCGGCAAGTGTTTTATGCACGATTCATCCAACAGCATGCTAAGATACACATCACTGAAGTTACTGAAGTCACTTTTATTCACCGATTTGCTACCAAGTTACAGTGAAGTTCACTTATATTTCAGCGATATGATTCTAGCAACAAAATCAATTGACTAGAAGTTGATGGGCAGGAGGGGAAAAGCGGGAAAAACATTTCACTTTTGTGCTTGTTTCAGCATATGGACGACCCACTCAGCGCTGAATAAAATATGAAAATAATAACTGGTTCCTGACCATATTAAAAAAAAAAAAAAAGCAGAAAGGGCAGTTTTGCACAAGCAGCAGAGGGTCAGCAGCATCCGCGTGTTGCTGTTAGCGGAGACCTGGGCGGCTGATTTTAAGGAAAGCACCGAGCGGGAGCAGCAAGGGGACAGGGACCTGCTGCTGAGGGGTCCCCAGAGGCACAGCCCAACCAGAGGGCTCAAACCCCACATCTTCGTCAGCTATTCCCCGACTCCCCTCAAACTAAAGCGAAACGCGGCCCCGCTTGAGGAAAGAGAGGAACCCGCCGTCGTGCAGCTGTTACAACGGCGGAGAGACGAAACGGGACACGAGCAGGGAAGCGCGGGGAGCAAACCCGTAAGCCCGAAGGCGTTTCGGGTAACCTCACGGAAATCCCCCACACGTACACGAGCAGCCCGACAGCAGAGGGGAGCCGGTGCCGCAGCCTGGCGGTGCCAGGACCGAGCCGGGCGGTGCCGGGCGCTGTGAGGCTGAGGCGGGGG
>VXAA01000837.1:1164099-1225789 GCA_013399115.1 Anseranas semipalmata | reverse complement strand
CGTGCCGAGCCGTGCCGAGCCGAGGGGAGGATGAAGAAGGAGCAGGTAGCGCACTGCCAGTTCTCCGTGTGGTACCCGCTCTTCCGGACCGTCACCATCCGCAGGTGAGGGGAGCGTGAGCGGGGCTGGTTCTGGCCCTGAGGGTTAGAGGCAGGCAGGGGTGCGTGGAGCAGCGTTGGGTGAGAAATAGGGGCCTGTGTGGGGCAGAGCTGGGTGGGAGTTCGGGTAAGAGGCTTCATCGAGGCTTCAGCGGGAATCCCAGGAGCTGGAGTCTTGTACATCCACCCCAGGGAGCTGCTGTGGGAAGCCCAGGGTGCAGGCCAGGCACCGGTGTTGTCCATATTGTGCTGGTGGGACTCCAGGCTGAGCTCCAGGCTGTCCACATCCAGCGTTGTTCCCGTTTGGTTGCCCGAAGAAGCGAGCTGAGCGCACCCAAGCCAAGTGGCCTCATGAAGCGACTTCATGTTTCTGGCTGACTTCATGTTTCTGTGTATTTTTGAAAAACGTAGCAGCTTCCACAGTTTCTGAGGTGCCCCTGCAGGCCACAAGGTGGTTACGAGAACCAAAAGCAACTCGGGAAAGTCAAACTGTAGAAAGGTGCCCTGGTGGATCAAAAAGCTGTCACATCAGGCATTTAGTAATCAAAGCATTTAATTTTGTATGGATTTTAGTGTTTAGTGAGTGTAGATTTTTGGTCAATTTAGCCATAGCCCTGCATTTTTGGAACATTCAGTTGATATAGGCAAATTTTGGCTGGGATTTCAGAAGGGAAACCTTTGTACCCCCCTTGCTGGCCACATGCATTCTTTCTTTGAATTTCTTAGAGGTGTAAAGGAGTGGGGCATTTTTGTGCATTTTGTCTAAAATCTTTGTCTCTTTCTTTCTCTTCTACCAATGTGGAGGGAAAAGTTGCTTTTTGGGAAGGGGTGGGAGGGGAGAAAGAGAGATGTGTTTTTTCATAGTGTTAGAGAATAAAACATACTGATATTGAGGTATGTTCCATTTTAAAAAATATATTTTTATTCAACTCTTTATTATTTTAGCAAGTAATATTAATAGTAAATTACTAAAGTCATTTTCTTGTTTTTTCCAGTGTTATACTTCCCCTCCCAGAGAATGTGAAAGAATATTTGCTGGATGATGGAACGCTTGTGGTTTCTGGAAGGTAAAGAATGTTTCCCCCACACCGTGCAAGTATTAATACTATTTTATAATCACAATGGTATTTTGTATTCAGATATTATAATTTACATAATGAGTTTTGTACATTTGACCAGTCTGGCTGCTGTAAACCTCATACTGTATGAACATGTGAATGGACAGACTGTTGGTGTTAGTAAATCATAGAATCATAGAATGGCCTGGGTTGAAAAGGACCTTAAAGATCATCTAGTTTCAACCCCCCTGCTCTGGGCAGGGTTGCCAACCACTAGAGCAGGCTGCCCAGCGCCACATCCAGCCTGGCCTTGAATGCCTCCGGGGATGGGGCATCCACAACCTCTCTGGGCAACCTGTTCCAGTGCCTCACCACCCTCTGAGTGAAAAAATTCCTCCTAATATCCAACCTAAATCTCCCCTGTCTTAGTTTGAAACCATTCCCCCTTGTCCTATCACTATCAACGTGTGTAAACAGGCGTTCCCCCTCCTGTTTATACGCTCCCTTCAAGTACTGGAAGGCTGCAATGAGGTCTCCCCGGAGCCTTCTCTTCTCCAAGCTAAACAAGCCCAGTTCCCTCAACCTTTCTTCATAGGAGAGGTGTTCCAGCCCTCTGATCATCTTAGTGGCCCTCCTCTGGACCCGTTCCAAGAGCCCCACATCCTTCTTGTGCTGGGGGCCCCAGGCCTGCACGCAGTATTCCAGGTGGGGTCTCACCAGAGCAGAGTAGAGGGGGACAATCACCTCCCTCTCCCTGCTGGCCACCCCTTTTTTAATGCAGCCCAGGACATAGTTGGCCTTCCGGGCCGCAAGCGCGCACTGCCGGCTCATGTCCAGCTTCTCGTCCAGCAGGACCCCCAAGTCCTTCTCCGCAGGGCTGCTCTCGAGTTCTTCTTCTCCCAGTCTGTATAAGTACCTGGGATTGCCCCAGCCCAAGTGCATCACCTTGCACTTGGCCTTGTTGAACCTCATGAGGTTCTCTTGGGCCCACTTCTCCAGCCTGTCCAGGTCCCTCTGGATGGCATCCCTTCCCTCTATGGTATCAACTGCACCGCTCAGCTTGGTGTCGTCCGCAAACTTGCTGAGGGTGCACTCGATTCCGTCGTCTATGTCATTAATAAAAATGTTGAAGAGCACCGGTCCCAAGACCGACCCCTGAGGGACACCGCTTGTGACCGGCCTCCACCCAGACATAGAACCATTGACGACAACCCTTTGGCTGCGACCAGCCAACCAATTCCTAATCCACCTAACAGTCCATCCTTCAAATCCATACCTCTCCAATTTAGAGAGAAGAATGTGGTGAGGGACCATGTCAAAGGCTTTGCTCAAGTCGAGGTAGATGACGTCCGTCGCCCTTCCTTTGTCCACCGATGCCGTCACTCCATCATAGAAGGCCACCAGATTGGTTAGGCAAGATCTGCCTCTGGTGAAGCCGTGCTGGCTGTCCCGGATCACCTCTTTATCCCGTACATGCCTTAGCATGTCTTCCAGGAGGATCTGCTCCATGATCTTCCCAGGCACAGAGGTGAGGCTAACCGGCCTGTAATTTCCCGGGTCTTCCTTCCTCCCTTTCTTAAAAATGGGAGTAATGTTTCCTTTTTTCCAGTCGCCAGGGACTTCACCCGACAGCCATGATTTTTCAAATATGACGGAGAGCGGTTCGGCAACCACATCAGCCATCTCTCTCAGCACCCTGGGATGTATACCGTCTGGCCCCACGGACTTATACACGTCCAGCTTCATTAGGCGGTCCCGGACTTGTTCCACCATCACAGTGGGATGGAGTCCTCTCCTCTCACCCTCTCCTCGAGTTTCAGGGTCCCGACAGACATAGGAGACTTGACCACCAGTGAAGACCGCGGCAAAGCGCTTATTGAGTACCTCAGCTTTTTCCATGTCTGAGGAAGCCAGTTCTCCCTTTTCGTTTATCAGAGGGGGAACACTCTCCTTGGCCTGTCTCTTCCTGCCTATGTATCTGTAGAACCCCTTCTTGTTATTCTTCACATACCTTGCCAAGTTCAGCTCCATCTGTGCCTTGGCTTTCCTGATCCCATCTCTACACATCCGGACTGCACTCCTGTATTGCTCCCAGGCTACACAACCCCGCTTCCACTTCCTGTACAATTCCCTCTTTTCCCTCAGTTTAAGCTGCAGGTCCCTGCTCAGCCAAAGCTTGACTTGTTAGTGCCTGATGCAGGTCCTAAAATCCATGCCATATACTTGATTCTAAACTAGGTAGGGGGAAGTTCTTTTATTGTTCTTTTCCTTCCAAAGTCTACCGGTCTCTCAGGTGTCAGTGCCCAGCCTGATGGTTTGTGTTTGGTTGCTTTGGTACAGTTAGCTCCAGTTCAGTGGCTTGAACAGTGCCACACCATTCCCATGCCTGCAGCCTTATTCAGGGATGAAGTGTCATTACTTGAGTTTAAATGTCAATAATACAAACCAAATATAAAATCTTACTGATGATTGAGGTTATATAATCATTTGCTTACATATAATCAAAGCATATGAAGAGGCTGAATGTACTGTATGTATATCTATGCCAAGATTTTGCATGTAGAAGAGTGAGATAGGTATCTGAGAAAAACAGTTGGTATGAACCCAGGCTTTGTTCTTTGTTTTCTGCTTAGAATCTCACTGTGTGACTTCCATGTAAAATGATTATTGCGTGCATACATCTTGCTAATGAGCAGGCTCAGAACACAGTCCACACTTCATCATCTCCTAACTGGTAGTTTGCCTCTCACAGAGCAACCAATTATGCTGTGAATATAAGGGAGCTATGTCTAATTTCTCAGGAATCAATTTATACAAAATTGAAGCTGCTTAAACACCTTGTAAAGATGAAAGGTCAGAATTGCTTTTTTAAACCATTTTGGATAAGAAGTAATATTGTGACGTGCTTCTGCTGAATTTTGTGATCTATTTAACTACAGCCATTTAATTTGTAATCAGACTTCAGAAAAATTAAAACTGAGGGTTTGAGTTTACAGCTATGCCATATGAACAATTTCTGCTGTCTTCAATGGAATAACGAACAGCTGTATAATTGACTTAAACTGTATTAAGATAGTTCTAATTTAAAAATCCCTTTTAAAAACAATTTTTCTCTTGAGTTGAACTTTCTTAGCTAGAAGTCAATGTGATCTTCCTACAGTCAAGGCCAACATCAGTTTTAAACCTCAGTGAGCCCTGTCTGACCTCTAGATCTCAAAAACTGAATTGACAGTTTAATCCCTGTGGAAGTGCATTAAGGAACTGTAGAAATGTAGCTTGTTGAAGAATTGACTTTTTGCCAACAGCACTTAGCAAGTGCTGTTAACAGCAAGGATGTGCATTTGGACTTATCCTGTTTGCTGTTCTGACTTGCCTTTTTCAAGAGCTTGGTCTTCTACCTTAAAGATCTTCACACTCAGTTTTATTGGCCAAAATATATATATGGCCAAAGAACTTCAAAAGTAATGTAAAACTTCAAGGGAGTATTTGCAACCAAGTGCTTTCTCCCAGATATGCTAATGTTTACAACAGCAGATCCCATCTGTAGAAAAACAAACTTTCCAGGATGAATGAAGCTAAGGACTGTGTAATCACTTTCAGCAGGATCTTCTTTTTCTGTGTGTAGAGTGTGAGGACCTTTTGTTTTCAGAACCTGAAATACACAGGTCAGCATTTGAAACTCAAGTTTTATAAATTTTTACTTGGAAAAGGAGTGTGGAGGCAAAGCATAACCTAAGTTGATCTTATTTTAAAAAAAAAACAACTTTTGCTAATGTGTGAGTACAGTAAAGTCGGAAAAGAATGATTAATAGGGTGTTGAAAAGCTTGAATTATGGTGTTTTCAGAGCAGAAAGTGATCTGCTAATTGAAAAGAATCAAAGTGTTTTGGGTAGGGTCCAAATGTAATGCCAGGGTGTTCTGTCTTCAGTTTTTCTTGCTCTGATTTTCTCTGCCAGGGATATTGAGGCTTAATCCTCTTATGAAAACATTTTGAGATCAACAGCTGGTAGATTGTGTAGAAGCGTAATGTATGTGGTCAAGTCAAACTCCAGTGCTCAATTTTTTTTCCTGCTAATTTTTTGGTTTAGAGAAGATCCGCCAATTCATGCTCAAGGGGGGAGTGACGATGCAGAGGAAATACAGGTTAGTGTAAAATGCAACTTAATGTCAAGTCTCTTGAGGAAAAACATGAATATGTAGCCATTTCTGCATGCTTTATAGGTGAGGATAGTACTTCACCAAAATAATAATCACACGGTATTTGCCTTGATTACAAACATCATGATCTATAATGTGATGTCAGGGAAGGTTTAAAATTTTTCTATGCTTTTTTGCACACAACCTTTTTTTATTACTATTATTTCTTGATAATTACATTTCTAATAATGACTGGGGAATGTTGAAGGATGTTGGAAATGAAATTAAGGCTGTTTTATGCCCTGAAAAATTAGGAGGAGGAGTTACTTCAAGAGACAATGAAAGTCTGTAAGGCCATAATAACTCAGAGGGGTATTCCAGAATTAAAAAACACTGAAAAATGTTATAAATGCAAGGTGACAGAAGGTACAAAAAGGACGAGAAAGAGAAGTATAAGTGACACTAGTGGATTGTAGGTCTAAGGATGTAAGTGCGGGAGGTGGAGACAAGCTTTAGATAGGGAAGACTCCACTGAATTCTGAAATGTCCAAGTCTGCAACATAAATCACAATTAAAATATATAGATATTGTCTTTTATCCATACTTTACAATAATACTTCTGCTGAATATACACAATTTTTCCTGTCTTAATTTATAACTATAATAATTAGAGGATAGTGATATCATGCTGGAGAAGAATCAGGGCAATGATTTGATCTACATGTTGTAGGAAGCTGTATAGATTCTGGTATTATAAATAAACTTGTAATAATTATAAATAAAATCATAAATTATAAAGGATATTACAGGAAACCAGTGACCTTTGATTTATTCTTATTTTTAACAGTGGTCAGATGATGAGAACACTACAACGCTTAAGGTAAGGTCCCAGCATGTGGGTTTATGGCAGCAGTATTCTTTCTGCAACCTTGTGATATAAACTTGTTGCCAGTTAGAGATATCTGTTGTAGTTAACATTTTCAGACCATTCTAGATAGATGGCAGTGTAGATATCTGTAACCTTAAAAATGTTTTGCTGGCTTAATTTTATTTAACTAAAAATAAAATGCTTCTTTTCTTCATCCCCAACAATCACACACTTGTTAGACTATAGGAAATGAACTGAAGTATGGTTCTAAATATAGCTGTCTTTCATTTTCACCACTTTGAATATCTCCCAATTACTTAATCAGACTGGATGCAGAAGAAATGAAGCCCCTGCAGCTCAGTTTTCACAGCTCTTCTCGTACACCTTTGCCATTATTTCCTCCTAAGTACCTTTCTTTCCAGTTGCACGTGTGCTAGCATAGAAGTTAAAGCACAGATTTTAAGACTAATATGTTGCCAACTTTGCACATGTTAATAGCTTCAGTTCAAATACCTGCCTCAGATGGTAATTCAGAACAAGGACTTCGGTATTCACTTTATCTTCTGCGAAAGTCATGTTGTTATATGTTGCTAAAGAAGTAACACCAGACTTTCAAATTGGGTTTCATTATACATATATACAACACAATATGAAAATATGTAGTCAAGATATATGTACGCTGGAAGGGTACGGGCCAAGCGATTCCGGTTTAGCTGGGTAAGGATAGGGTACTGTGTGTGGATTGCAGCTTTACAACTCCAGTTTTACTGGGACTGGCTGAGAAACTAGGGGCTGCCCTGAGGGTAGAGAGTAAATAGGAATAGTCTCCTGTGCTTTTACGTGTTGTTTGTTACCACTCTGACAGTGATGAAGAGAATGAAGAACCAGCCTGTCTAGAAAGCAGAAGGGTGGGGAGCTGCGCCTGGAGTTACTGCAGGACATAGAACGGATCAAGCAGCTATGTGGAAGCTGAGCAGAGAGACTCTAGGGAACTTAATGTGTGAAGAGTAGTAGGAGAGGCTGGAGACTGTGGTTCTGCAGTCGTCCTCAGCCTACGGCACTCTATTTTGCTAACGATAAATCCTGGGTTATAATTGGTTTCTCCCCTGGTTTCTTTGCTCAGAGAGCAGTAAGGTGGGCTGTGACTGTGATTATTTCAATTTGATGACCCACCTGAGTCATGAGGTAGAACTTGTTTGTTTCCCTTGCCCCTTCTATATTCTGAAGAGGAATTAGAACCAGAACCACAGAAGAGCCCAGGTTGGAAGAGACCTTGAAAGATCATTGCGTCCAGCCTTTCAAGGGAAAAGGGAGCCTAGATACTTTGAATTTCCAAAGGAAAATAATATTATATGTCAAGAGACATATATCAAGGAAGGAAATCCATATTTCCTGAATTTATTTTGATCCAGATGTGAAGGGAGAGTCAAGAGACAATAAAAATTGCACTTTGTCGTTAGTTTCTTTTTTAAACATGTAATATTTCTCTGGAATGAGAATTCTATTTCCACTTCCATGGAAGTTTCTGTTTCAAAACACTTTGTTAACATCTTCATTCTAGAAAGTATCAACTCCATTCTACAAATAGGATCTTGAAACAGACCCGTTTAATCGAAACTGTTCACAAATTTGGAACAATATAGGATTATGGAAAATTGTGTTTAAAAAAGTGTGTTAATATTGGTGGTTGCAAAGTCAAACATTCAGAATTTAGTAAATGTTAGAATTTAGCTTATTTATGCTACATTAGAGCTATCCTCTCATGTAATATTTCTTCACTTGTATTAATCAAATGACATGATGGTAACATTTCCCCAGGGAGGTTTTGTATGTACTAGTATTACATATATAGTGTGACTACTGACTTCTGTCAAAAGAAGAGGAGACTGGATCAGAATGCACTGCATGAGGAGTTTTACTTCTTGCAGGAACGATTTCTAGAATTGACTGAAGCTCTAAAAATAAAATAAGTGCTTTTTCAGCTTTTTAAGTGTACTAAGGAAAGATTGTATGAAGAATGTATGAAGTTCAGTCTAGGCCACTGTACTTTTTAAAAATTTTTTTAAGTGTCTGCGTTTTGTGAGGTGCTGCAGAAAGGAGATGAAAAATGTTTAAACTTTTTTTGATCACTTGTGTGGCCGTGAAGGCTTTGTTGTTTTAGAGATCAGTTAGCTTTAGCCTAGATGTTATCTTTGGGTTACATTTATAAATATAGGTAGAAATAGTGCTCTTATATACTGTTTGCTATAAATCTCTAAATCCTTGACATATGTCTGAAATACTTTCATGTTATTTTAAAGGTCAGCAGTCCTTTTTTTTCTATTGCACCACATTAAGTTTGTATCTTCTTGAGGAGTTTTTTTCCCACCCTATCTTATGTTTACAAGTTGAAGTTTTCTGGTGCAACACATCTTTGCAGTGTGTCCTGTATTTTGATGCAAGTTAGCATATATTATTAAGTAGCTACTTAAAGACCTTATTTAAAGTATTACTAGAAACACTTTGTAAAACTAAAAGTTAAATGAATTGTCACTCAAATTGTCTGAGTTCATTTATTTACTCTTGCTCTCTTGCTGAATTCCTCAATGCAATTAGAGAGCAAAACAGAACTGATTTCATTCCACCTTTTAATACCTTGACAGAATGCTACAATGTTTGCGTTGCAGATTTTTTAAGGTGATGCTTAATTTTAAACAAACTATTTTTGAAAGCTTTTTTTTTTAATTTATCAAATCTTATTTGTATATGATAATCTACCATCAGATGTTTTTAGAAAACAAAGAAAAAAAACAGCAACCAGGTATGCATTTAAGTTCTGTTTATGTGATTTGCAAGTTGGCCAACTTTTGTGATGAACATTATGAAGTTCTGTGTTTTCCGTAAACTTCATGGAATCTTGCTAATGAGAGTGAGAACTAGAAATATATTTTTAAGTTTTTCTGATGGAAAGAATGTCACAGTTGATTTAAGTGATTTATTTCTACAAATTTATTATTTTTGTGGGGGACTTGGTTCATGATTTTTTTGGACACGTTTAGTCCTTCTATGATATGCATTTCTAATGGTATTTTTAAGATGGTTGCACTTCATTATTGCATGTATTGAAATTGTTTTTTTTGTTTGTGTGTGTGTGTGTGTGTGTGTGTGTTTTTTTTTTTCTCCTTTTGTTGCTCCTGTTCTTTGTTCAGGCACCGGAGTTTCCTGAGTTTACAGCTAAAGTCGAAGAAGCAATAAGTTCCTTGGGTGGTAGTGTTTTTCCTAAGCTTAACTGGAGCGCTCCAAGGGTAAGAATGCTGACTCCTAAAACTTGTAACAGATGCTATCACATAGATCTTTTTTTGGTTTATCTTCATGCATTGGAAAATAGAGGAGACTAGTGGTTCTGATAAAGAAAGGAATGATAGATGACATCAGTGAAGTTTGATACAGCAAATTGTTCTGGTGGATTAGAGCTAAATGGTATGCTGTTTGGTGAGCCTGATGCAAGACAGCACTGTCTGTCTTGTATAACCCCCCTGCATCGTTGTTATAGATAACAGGATGGTGATCAGACTCTCCTCATTTAGCATATTAGTTGAAAACTTTGCCTCGGATAAAGAAGAAGAAAATCCACTTTTTTTTTTTGGTTGGTTGGTTTTTAAAAGGCAATAGACTTCTCTCTAGTTAGTTTAGGTTTTTTAACTATATCTTAAGGATGATTTGTATCATAGATACAAGATGATTTTGTATCATATTCTCAATGGAAATTAGTGTTCAAGCATTCCAGAAAGTGCCTGGAAGCAGTAAGGCAAAAACTTAGTTTTCAAATGGATTTGATCTGCTTTCAGCAGACTATTCGTAAGAAAAGCAACAGCCATTCTACGTCTCTTGTAACAGCTGATAAAGCTTTTCTCAAAATCCAAAAATCATTTTCTGCATATATATCAAATATTGCATAATATTTAGTTCTGATAGATCTATAGCTTGCATTACTACCTGCTAGTAAAGGTACATCTTTAGATATATATTTTTTTCCTCTTTAGGATGCCTACTGGATAGCGATGAATAGCTCTCTGAAATGTAAAGCTCTAAGTGACATCTTCCTCCTCTTCAAAAGTTCAGACTTCATTACACGTGACCTCACTCAGCCGTAAGTAGACTTATAGCAGAGAATCTTATTCTTACCCAGTCAAAAAAATAACAAACAATACACAAGCACAGTGGGTAACTTTTCAGTTTCTTTGGAAGATCTCTCTTTATTGAAGAGTAACGTCAAATATCTGATACAAAGATTCATGTTAATGTTTACAAGTTGTGAATCAAATAAATTTCAGGTACACTAAGAAGTTAGTTGTTCTTTGAAACTTATCCCCATCTCTTTCCTCTTTGTCTCCCTGCACCATGCAAAAATAAATTCCAGGTCCAGTTTAGTGCAAAGAATTGCGAGGCAAATTATCTTCAGTGTTACTTACCACAAGTGAGTCATTTGTAGTAAAGCAGAATTGTTTACCAAGTATCAGTCAACAAGAGAGAAGCAGGCTTTATTTTATTCTTACACTTAATTGTCTTTTTTATATGTAAATGAGTGAAAAACAAAACACAAAGACATTATATTAAAGTACTGCATGTTAAATGACACTGTGGACTAAGACCGTCTTTATTGAGATGCTTTCCAGACCAGGTGGTATTTTAATGTTGCTTTTTTTTTGTTTTTTTCTGTCCCACCTCTCTTGGCATTTACTTCGTTATAGTTAGCTGATTATTTCCAGTTTTCATGGTAATAGAACATGACTTTACCATGTCCCTTTCAAATTTTAAAGCCATTGAAGTTTGTGTGGCTGCCTAGAAGGAACCTGAGACTTCTGCTGATGTATTGCTAGAGCTCCTTGTGAATCCAAGATCTTGAAGCTCTTGAACAAATGCACTCCAGGAACTGTGACTAAGAATAATAGTTACAGTTAAACTTCAGAATACAGTGTGGTTAATGTTTATTTTATCTGCATACATAAAGAGAATACTCAATTGCATAGGAACAGTTTCCTCCCGTTTCCTCATTTCTAAAATACAAACTTTCAGGAAGAAAAGAATATTGGAATTTAATGTTCTTGTTATTATGTTTACTATTATTTTTTCATTAAAAAAAAAAAAACAGAATTTCAAAGAGAGAGGGCAATCCGTGGCTTAATATGAAAGATCATTTTCCAGTAATTATTCAGTGCTTATTTAAGTTACTGCAATATTTAGGAGACTGAATCAAATGCAGGGGCCTTGTTCTAGGTGCTTTGTAGAGGCTTACCAAGCATAATAGGCCTGTCTTAAGTAGCTTATGACCCAGTAAGAATTGTGTTGTCTAAAACATGAAACCAATTGTATTAATGCAGTGCAACTGCCTTCCTTTTTATTCCTGCAACTCTAATAGCACGTTTTTTCCCAATTTGTCGTTGCATTTAAAAAAAATGAGTAGGTAACAATATCCTTTTCCTTATCTCTCATTTTTGTAGTGCTAGCAGTGTTGTCAGTCCAATTCTGATGCTAGGTTTTACGTTATATCTAACCTCCAATATTATGAGGTAGAGGGGAAGAGACTGAGAAAGAGGGGAGAAGATGTTGGAGTGAGAAGATGGTTTGAAAAGTGTGTTGGACTAGGGAAACAGTTGTAAGCACTGAGAAGTTCTGGGACCATAGAGGAGGGATGGCGGAGATGAGAAACCTGCAGTCTGCATTTCAGAGTTGAGTTCGTAGTGATTCTCAGGAGATTTTGGTGCCTTACTAAGGAGCTCTTCTTTGTGATTTCTGCTAATGGGAGGCAGGGCCACTTAAGCAGGTGTCCTGAGGACAGTTTGATCCAGCGGCTGAGCGCTAACATTTAATGTGACCTTTGCTGTAACTGCTTTCAGGAATGAGTCGTGCGGGTTTGAAAATATATGTACGCTTTGTATCAAGCCCTTTGTGAATATTAATGCTTTTTTTGTTGTTGTTGTTGTTGTTGTTGTTTGTATTCTACTGCCCTCATGCATAAAGCAGTTGAGCAAAAATTACCGTAAGTTCCTTGGAGAATTCCTGTTCGGTTAACCACATTCTAAAGAGTTTGGGACACAATCAAGTGTTTAGCAAGCAGTGCTTGATTAAAACGTGTGGCATCTTTGGGTGTATGTGTGTGTGAGTTTGTGCTCTTAGATTATGCCATTTGTATGGTAGAATGAGTTGGCTTGATGGCCTTCACTGAGACCTGAATTGGTGCATCTTCTCTAAGGCTTTATCTTTTATCAGGCAAAGTCAGTGCCTCAGCTATTCACCTTGCCCTCTGCAGACAGCACTGACTTATAGGGCAGGCAATGAGTGCATTCTGGTTCCTATGTTGTGAAATTTCACAGCGTGGGTGTTAACTTGAACCATCAGTAATTTCACCTTAAATTCACAGCAGACTAAGAACAGCGGTGGCTGAGCAGCCTGAAGCAGGTACGCTCTCTTCTACTGATCCTGCCAGGGGAGAAGTAACCTCCAGCAGACAGGCAGTACCTCACATTGCTCCAGAAATGCAGTTTAAGAACCTGAAGTGCTGAACAAATGAAATTTGGAAACATACCCAAATCCCTTGGAAGAGTTAGTCAAAGGGAGGAAAAGGGATAAAAGCAATGTACTTCTACTTCTTTCATTAATATTCAGTGTGGTCTTAAAGTTTCTTGTCCTGCCTAAGTAACAGCTGAAATGTTGTGTGTNTTTTTTCCTGTTCAATGGTTTTAACTTAAAAATCCACTTCCTGGGTCGTAATACGGAGAAAACTTTACATTGGCAGTTTGAAGATTTGTTTCTTAATGCAGTTTTGCCAACGATGTGGGACTTAAAGCACTTTCTGTGCCTCTTTCTTCCTCTTCTGTTTCCTGTCTGCTTATCTGATATTGATCTATACGTTGTTCAGGCCGGGGAACTGCCCTTGCTGTAATTCTCAACTGTCTCAAGTTCTGAGAAGATTTCAGCTATGCCATACTTCAATACAAACCATTAAAAAATACGGTCTTAACTGCAGATAGACTGCATGTGGCTAGATAAGCTTTAACTATTTAGGTGTTTGGATTCTCTCGTGGTGTTGACACCTGTTAGGTTTAAAAGCTCAGAATAATGAATTAACTTTCTTCTTGGAACAGGAATAAATTAACAACAACTCGGAGCAATGCACTTGTTAATGTAGTTGATGTTGTTCCTGCTCCAAGTAAGTTCACAGAAAGTGAGCTCACAGAAAACTTGTGGGTGGTGTGATCCTTAACTTTTCTGTTTTTAATGTAGGCTTTCAAAAACTTAATGTGGATATATGATAAAAAATCCTTTTCTAATTGGGATTTCTGTTAAGTGATTAACACTCCTCTTTTGAACAAACATTCTTTTAAAGTCCTGTTGAGTGTATTGTTTTAGTAAATAGTTTTCTTGCTTATTGTTAAAATGTTTGGGCTACATTTTGTTAAGGTCCGAATACCCACCTTGAGACTGGTATAAGTAGTAGTAATAGTTCTAATGATAAGATAATGCCCCTTCAATGATAAGATAAGCTTGTTGTTACTGATAAGCATGATATAAACCTTGGAAAATTTGTTGAACTTTGGAGATTGTTCCCATTCTGCAGCACAGTGCTGAGCATTTTAAATCTGCAGATGTCACTATTGGGATGTTGGACCCTACAGCATTCTTATTTTTCTGGTTGTTTATTAATCACAACAGTTAGAGCTGAAATAAGAAATCCTGTAAGCTAAACCTTGTTCAAAAGCAACCTAATGTAAAAGATGTTCTCTGCAGGGACTGCCCTTTGAGTCAGATGCCAGAATAGCTGTTTTCTGGTGTGCACATACCAAGTGCTGTAAACCAATTTTCAGTATTTTATTGGACCAGCTGGTACCATGGACCTGTTGCTTCCAAATGTTCATTCCTGAAACCTTTTTGAGAAGCTGGTTAGACAGGTGAAGAGTCTAAAAGTAGCCACTCAGCTCTGCCTAAGCCCAGGATGCTACTTTGCGAGTAAAATAGAGCAAAGGGACCGTCTGTGACACATTTAGTAGGTAAAAAATGTCTACTAGGTTAATGGGGCAGGTGAAACAGCTCCCAGTGGGACAAGGAAAAGTTTCCATATGTGTTTATGTGCAAGACACAGAGGAACACGAGGGGAGATACAGTTTTTCTTTATAGGTGTTTATAGAAGGGCTTGGTTAAAATTGAAGTGCCCGTTTCTGAGAGCAGTTGAGAAAGTCTGCTCTCAAGTAAGGTTTAGCCCATTAGGCTCATAAGGACATTGCTTAATCTTAAAACCTTGTTTCAATCCTTTTTTTTTTTTTGTAATTTTTCTTTAAGGTAGCACTCAGACTTTATTTTTTTTTTTGAAACCAGACTTAACTCTTTTAAAATCTTGAATCACAAAGTTCTCTGGTTGACCAAAACTGTATGCTCATGAAATGAAAGCTCACTTATGAGTAATGAAATGCCTGACTCAAAGAGAGTCAAATATGACAAAAGACTCCTTGGAGGAACCCCATCGAGGAGGTACAGGTTGGGTGTGCCCAAAGCACATGAACAACGCTGAATTCAGCCGGGCAGCCAGGTGCCTCAGTGCAGAACTGCCGTGCTACCAGCTTCTACATCTCTTAGCCAGAACACTTGCTAGCTAGGATGTGGATGATGAAGGAGACATCCTACCCACAGCATTGTTTATTCTATTTTATATTAGATAGTAATTTAAATTGAATTGCCACCTATATTTCTCATCTACTCCCTCCTCCCCAGGCAGCCCAAAATGGTTTGAGGAAAAAGCAGACCACCGTTTTTCTTTGACCTCTTATTCGCGGTCTGT
Source organism: Anseranas semipalmata (assembly GCA_013399115.1). NCBI lineage: Eukaryota > Metazoa > Chordata > Aves > Anseriformes > Anseranatidae > Anseranas > Anseranas semipalmata. The sequence continues at coordinate 1,210,816 of VXAA01000837.1, read as the reverse complement.
TTTGTTTTCCTTCCAATTTTTGTCCTCTGAGAGGAGACTGAAAAATAGTTGAGGCTCAAAATTTACTCTGTTTCTGCCTGCATCTAAACTTGATTCAGTTAACTAGAAAATATTATTTTTGCTTTTTAGTGGGAAGTTATAAAGTTTTTTTCTGAGATGTGGAGGGATAACAGCTTGTGTTCTCCTAACAGAACATAGGAGGCAGTGTTGGCTCATAAAGATGTGACCTGGCAATCAGGATACTTTTTGTGCAATAACGGTAGCTGTTGGTTTAGACTTTGATATAACCTGTTTCAAGATAAACAGTTCCACATGAGATAATGCGGAAAATAAGGCCTCTGACATTTTTTTAATTGCATGCACATTTTTCCTAGGAATTTATAGTACGTATAGTACAAGATCCTCTTTCAAATGGAGCCTGAATTTCCTATTTGCTTGTAGTCCTTAACGTTGAATATTTCTTGCTGTTAGAAACATCCTTGATTTTTTTTTTTTTTTTTTAATTGAGGTTTGAAAATAAATTATGAGATGGTAGCAGGGGAACTGTCTGGTACAAAGTGCCTTTCACAATTCTCGTTATATGTGTAATCGTTTATTCTGTGGATAATAATCTCAGCAATTTGCAAATGAGTTCATGGCTTTTATAGCAGGATAGGTACTGGAGATCTTACAGACCTTCTTAAACCACTTTTTTCTATGTTGCAAGCTGAGCTACATAACAGCTTCATGTAGTCCCGTTGTCAAGTATATGCATTTAGAGATAAACATGCATCTGCTGCCTGTAAGAGAGCTTGATCCTTCTCTTGTTGACATATAAGTATAAATCTGTAAACAAGCTGTTGACTTGTTGCTTGTTGCACAAGCAGTGGAGTTTAATTCCTTCACCCTTACTAGTATTTAAAATTATAATTTTCAAAGGCTTCGGAAAAGGGAGCTGGGATATCTTTCAGTTTTGCTGTCCTCAAGTCTCTGAATGCTCTTTCAGTTACCTCAAAACCTGAATAGGATGCAGGTTAAAGAAACCCTGCTTAGCCTTCTGCCTCTGATGTTCAAAAGGCTGTATGTAATGGATGAATTCAGCCGTGTCCGAACAGTTAATGCTAGGATAAGATGGTAAAAAATAAAAAATTGCAAGGCAAGAAAAAGCATCTTCCCCCACGTAGCCCCCACCCAAAATATTTGAGGGTTGAGCAAAAGATAATTTTGCTTTTTTTTAATAAGGCTGTTTTTGACAGCTGGAAAAGACTGCATCTTGCTGGAATGGAGCAGATTACAGATACCCCAGTCTCAAATGTGGAAGTCTCTGGGAGGTAATGCAGGTCCTAGCACGCAGGGACTGTAAAACTGTGCACTGGACTTCAGCTGCCTTTTTATCTATAGTTTATGATTATTTTGGTGTGGGGGGAATATTTTCTTGAGCATGGTCAGCAGATATGATTGTAAGGGAGGAATTGTGAGTATAGCAAAACTGCAACACCCTTATGAGTGTTTCTATTGTCTTGCCAGATCTTAAATTGCTGGGAATATAAACTGTAGCTGAAAGATGTTATCTGTTTACATAGGCTTACAGATATATGCAATCTGTTTGATTACAGTACTTTTGGAAAGCATGCCTGCTATCACCCTTCTCTTCTCTGTGTGGTGGATATTAAAGCCTAATATAAAAACTTATTTCTTCTGGCAGCATGCTGAGAAAACTGTTATGATAGCTCTTTGCTTCGAACTGAAGGCTGGGCAGCCATGTCTTACAAATGTAATGCTTTGCTTATAAAGAGCACACACATTGGGCAGGCATGTCTTCCAATGCACTATTAGAGGAGAGATGTTGGACTTTTGGATTGCTTAACTAAGTTCAGTGCCAAAAAGAGATAGGATAAATGTAGCCATTTAAGACTATTGCTCAGCAGCGACCCTTTACACAGTTCTTCTGTGCATCAATGTAGTTTGTTGCCAATAAGGTCAGGGAGTACGCTTGGAAGGAAAATGCATGTTCTTCTGATAATTCCCTTTGACGGTTACCGGATTTATTGCAAGATTTGCTGTATAGCAACAAAAATGTACGTAGTAGGTGTCTTGGGTATAACTGCCTCCATTCTTGTAGTTACTGAATGGTGGCACAAAGAGCGAGCTACTCACAAGGAACAAAACCTTGACATCTGCTTGCAGTTATGGCAATAGTTTTGTTTATTCCCACTCTTGGGAGATTTCTAAGAATATTTCTTGAGGCTCTTAATTTAGAAAAATACCATGCTGTGGAATCAGAAGTGTTGAGTGGCGCTGGTTTGCATCCTTATTCATAGAAATGAAAATAATCCTGAACTGCTGTACGATACAGTGATGTGTCTCAGTTGTCTGGTTTAGGAAGTTAAACTTCAACAATCTAATCAAGTCTGATTGCAGCATGTTTTCCTTCGTACTTTTCATCTTTATCTGGTTCTTTGAGAGTACAATTATGCCAACATAACAATAAAGAGAAAAGGAGCCGCACTGTTGATTCAAACAAAAGACTTAACAGTGAATAAGCACTCACATTTTAGCACATTTAATCCCTGTCCAAATTTAAACTCTTCCAAATTACACTAGATCAAAAAAGATTTTTTTTTCTTGATAACTGTGGAAAGGAGGTTTGTTGTTGACATACTGAAATTGCTTTATACATCTTAGAGGTAATTTATCTGTAGCTTTTGTGATTAACATTTTGGGGTTATTGTTCCTCACTATGGCTGAAATCTTTTATGTAAAAGCAGATTTTGATGCCTGTGACTTGCTCTTCCAGATTTATTCACTGTACTGATGATTCCCCTGATCCTTCCTTAGACTATGAGGTAAGACTCTTTGTATGATTTCTAGGTAATTTAAGTGAATTACGCACGAGCAGGCTGCCACTTGTACTTGGGTATGTGCCCAAAATACTTTTTCTGTTTTGATTGTGTTGCTTGGACAATGTGGGGAAGTCTGGTTAAGAACTACAGGTCATAAGGAGTTCATTTAGTTACAGGTCAGAGATGAGCTGAAGTTCAGACTTCTGAAGCTTCCTTGCAGTTTCCTGTATTGTCTGTTAGGTTTTGCGAGGAAGGGCAAGTTCAGTAGCTCATAGTCATGTATTCTCTATAACATGCTTCTTGTGAACATCAAAACTGAGGTTACTAAGAGAGAAGCTAGCTGTAGGGGCTGGGGTTTGTAGCTGTTTGCTAAAAATTGAAATGGTCTATCATGTCTTGCCATATATGCTCGTTACTGCATTAAAACGTTAAGTTAGTGACTTAGAAATTAATGCTTTAAACTGTTCTTGTGGTGCTGTCAGTTTTATGATGGCATCTAGTCATGTCTCTAATAATTTTTTATGTAAATACAACGTTTGTCATCATCCTGTGGGCTTAAAGGGCTTTAGAAAAGTGAATGAACCTTGTGTTTTGAAACGCTGTCTTAATGTGCTTTAAAGATACAGGCTCTCTGAAACTTGCAGCAGTTTTGTGTTTACGTTGTATTTAGAAGTATCACCTTTGATTTTGGAGGTTTTTCTACTGCGTCTGATAGGTATTGGGAGTTTCTAGTACCTGTGAGCAGTAACTGAGGCCCTCAGAAGAATGGATCCATCTGAATGCTTCAGCTTAGGAAAAGCGGAAACTTGATAAAGTGCCAGAGATATGCTTTAATTACCAGGCATTCTGTGCTATTGACGATAATAGTTTGGTTACTATTTCTATCCTGTGTCCTTATTTGAACTGGTTTGTACCTTCGAAGGCGTCACAGAATTCTGCTTGGGTGTATACCAGAATAGAGGTTGATTTGGTTAAATTTAATTCTGCTCATCAGCTCTTTTGACTAGAGAGCAACTTTCTGCCAATTCCGTGACACATTTGTTGTGTTGTACAGCAGGACTTTTTGTTTTCCGTGCTTTATCATTAATGTAACTTTGAAGTTGTTTCATAAATGATTTCACATTTAAATGCTGTATGAAGTGGAACAGCACAGAATAATTAAGGTGGGAGGGGGCCTCAATAGTTCTCCAGTCCATCCTCATGCTCAAAGCCGGGTAAACTGAGATCAGTTTGGGTTGTGTTTTGTCAAATCTGGTCTTGAAAACCACAGTGGATGGAGGCTGTGCCACCTCTATCAGGGGGGCTGTTCCAATGCTGGGCTGTCCACATGGTGAAAAGGTTTCTTTCTATGACCAGTCTGAACCTTTCTTTTTTCAACTTAAGACTTCCATTTCTCCTCCTCCCAAGAAGGACTTGGTATTGTTGCTTGTCCTCGCTGCTTTTGTTGTGATGTATGCTGCTACAAAATTGCTTTGATCCCAGATAGCTGGCAATGAAACATACAGAGAAGATTTGAGAAGAATACGTATAAATAATTAATGTAAGGTAAATCTGGGCTCAAATAAAATTGAATGGAAGATGGATTAGAAACAAGTGTCCGCCCCCTTCCTTCAGGTAGCCATAAAGCTATGAAAATGCACTTTTTATTAAAGTGTGGTGACTATCTCATGTAGTCAGTGCTAGTGGCCTGTTTCTGACCAGTCACAGAGGGCTTATGAACATAACAAATGTATTCAAGGGTCTTGAAATGTGGGACTCCAGACACGTATAGTGACATAGCATGCTCCAAACATGTAATTGTGGAAAGAGGTGGCATTTATTGCATTGTTTTCTGGGCATCAGTGTTGAAACACTTTGGGCTTCCGAAAAGGAGGCTATAACTGGTAAATTGTAGTCCATTAGGATATATATATATTTTTTACATTCTCATTATGTGTAAATTAATATTAAGTCAAATTGCTTTGAAATAATTCCTAAGATAATTATATGAACTGCAAGTTAAGATTGCTTTGTTTTCTTGTATCAGAATTAATGTCAGAGGTTGTCTTACTATTACAGCAAAGCTTTTGGAAGATCTAGGTGTAACTGTTGACAAAAAGTTACCGTTCTGCAACAATACTTTGTCATTTGTTTTTCCTTTATAGCTCGTTCTTCGCAAATGGTGCGAACTAATCCCTGGTGCAGAATTCAGATGCTTTGTCAAGGAAAACAAGCTTATAGGTGAGAATTGTCTTGGAGATGAAATTATGAGATAGAAGTTCTTAAGAGTTTCTCTGATTACTTGGATCAGTGCTAAATCTGAAGACACTTCTTCCTTATCGCTCTAATTTCAGGGAATTAATATTTTTCTTCTTTCTCTAATTTAAAACGTGTCATGCCAATTTTCTCTCTTCACGGTATTTGAAGGCCTGATGACATAGTATGCCCAATATTACAGTGGGAATATTCTTGATTCTAGTAGCTAATTCAGAAACTTCACCCGAAGGCTGTTTTGTAAGGGATTCTGTTACATTCAGGGGAGAATTGAATCATACCCAGCTTGCAGAATGAATACAGAGGCAGTTGGATATTACGCTGATAAAATGTGATCACATTTGGATATTATATGCAGAAAGATGGGGAGGTCAGAATGTGTCCACAGGTACTAGGTGTCTGAATTCGCATTAAATGCAGTGTAGCTTAGACAGAAAATCTATTGATCTGTTACTGTGGTTGAAAATAACCTAGATGTAGAATGTTTCCAATGGCACTGACCAGCTGGGGTGTCCACAGCATGCAAAGAGCCGGTGGTTGTGTCAGGAGCCCTGGAGGACAGGCAGGTTGCCCTAGAGCATGTGTGTTAGCCAGCTTTCAGGTGAATTTGGCTGAATTGTACTCCTCTAGATGTATTGACTAGTCTCTCCTGACTATAACAGGAGCTTAGACACCTAGTGCACATACTGGTGTTGGAACTGAGGGGTTTAATTTCAGCCTAAGTACCATCTTTCTTGTTGAATTCCTTTTTGGAATTCCTTTGTGGTCTACCATGGAGCCTTTAAAGATGAACAGAAATGTAAATAGCACAGGACTGGTGCACATCTGTCCTTAACCATTCTGCCTGAACTCTAACAAGGAAATGTTGTAGCAGTGATGCAGCAAAGCTGTAATCCAGACTTCATAGGAAGGAAGGGGATTTTTGCTTTAAAATAAAAGCAAATTTGTTCACTTTTTGTCTCATACCTACATATTCACAAGCGCCAAGATATGTCTATGTAAGTGGTCTGTCCAGGATTCCTTGTGATGATACAGAGGTAAAGGGACATTAGGTATTTAGTGCTCATTGTTTCTCCTGGCACCTTCTTAGCATGGTGGCTGTGTGCTAGTACTGGATGTGCCTTATTGTACCTGTTAGGAGCTGTCAGCCATTTGTCTCCATCCTGTCCCACCTTTGTCAATCGTTAGGAATTTAATTCCTGTCCTTTGTCGCTTGGTCTGGTTGTTCTGTGAAGCTTCACATGAAGTTCCAGCTTCATTTTCAGTTTTGGGATCTGTTAATCTAGGTGTTGTCAGCACATACCGTTCTCATAGCCCTTTTATTTGGCTGCTCCTTCCTGTGTTCCACGCTCATCTTCCCATTCTCTCTCCATTCATGCCAATTGCAGGGTTTGTTGCAGTTCTCTGTAACAGAGTTTATGTTGTTAATAACAGAGATTCTGCATTAATCCAGTACCGTTTAATGATATTGACGTAACTTTTTGAAGGAGAAAGAGCTGAATCTTGGCCTGTTTAGTGCTGCTGGAACACAACTGCCAGAGATACGTATCACTGTAATAACCTTTAAAACGTTTGAATGTAGATTTATTACAGGATGTATATATATATATATTCAAGACAGAGAGTGAGTGATATTTACTTTCAAATACTCCAAAGCATTTGTACTCTGCCTAATTAAACGTTCTGCACATTTCATTACTAGGTTTTGGAACCTAGGGAATCTACCAGTATGTTTTTTTTAGCTAGCACTCCAGCTGCATTTCTGAAGACGCTTCCAACTTTTTTCACAATATGTTCCCATGCTCTTAAAATTAATGAGCCTGTCAGTCAAGCTAAGGAGTGATACTTGCAAAGTATAGCGAATGCTTTTCCAGTTAGACATCTGCATCCCCTGAGATGCTGCCATCTCCTGTTTTTTGTTTTTAGGCCTGAGTTAAGCTTTGCAGTGGTATTAATAATTCAAAGTTCCACTGACATCATAAACTTTGCTTTATATAAACTTCTCTAAAGAGCACATCTTAGAAGGTAGTCAGCATTGTCCTACAGTAAAACTTGATCTCTGTGTTTTGTGTATGGTTAAAATAGTAAACTGCCATCATTGATGCATCTTCTGTGGGGGTTTCTGGCTTTTTTTTCCTCCGTGAATAGCATATATTACTCATTCTGTAGTGATCAAGTCGGTCTTGATTTGACATTTGTCCAGCAGGATATTGCAGTGGCTTATGTTGACATATCCTGTATGAGAACTTCTGTCATTTAAGATGCAAGTGTGTAATCCTGTTGATGTCAACTTAAACTATTGTCTTGTAGACAAACAGATGTCTGAATGTCTGAAATTAAACACTTGTGATGTAGTTGGAATGGTTTATCTAATGGCAGAGATGCAAGAGAACCCTTGGTGGCAGGGGAGGGGAGGGCAAAGTTACTAGACTATGCCATTTTGTTGATTCTAGGATTTAAGGTGTCACCTCTACTGTCTCATCAAACAGGTGTGCTTTATTTCACACCTAATAAATAGGTGAAAATGAGAATCTTTATGGTACACTCAGTTCTATCGTCTTTGCTAATGTACAAGCCTGGCCTCTCTCCCTTTCATTTTATGGTTCCAAATTCTGGTTTCTACATTTGATGTGCTGAACAGAAAAGGGTTTTGACCAGAGTAACCAGGGTGAATAAAACTGAAAGGACAAGACAACTACTGGAAACTTAAACTCGGGCAAAGATTCCTCCTGAAATTCACTTAAAATAGTCAGTGTGTATGTATAAAATGAGGTTCACAAAATGTAGGCTAGAACTGTTCAAGGAGAAAGTTCATAACGACAGTGTTTCAAGTATTGGAGAATAAAGCCAAATAGCACGTCACCGTTAGTGGTTGAAACTTGGGAGAACCCTGTCTTTTGAAATACAGATGATAATGTGCGTACTCTGATAACTGCGTTTTGACTGGTTGTGGTTTTTGTTGTTGTTTTGTTTGTTTTGTTTTTTAAACTTCTAAAGTTCTTTATAATCAACTAAATTTTTTGACAGGTATATCACAGAGGGACTATACTCAGTACTATGATCATATCTCTATGCAACATGAGGAGATCTGTCGATCAATACAGGAGTTTTTCAAGAAACACATACAGTATAAATTCTTGGATGAAGACTGTAAGTATCCTAACACTTCAATTAGAAAGGGGAGCGTGGGGAGGGAAGGAAGGGTATTTATGAAGGTTTTTAAGAAGATACCGCAGTCATGGTTACAAAGACTTAAAAACGAAGGGTCTACCTTTTTGAAGTTGTTTTGCAGGATACTGGGAGGTTTGAAATCGAAAGGGCTTGCAGGGCCATCTCCATAGAAATGAGACCTGTTGTTCTGTCCCCTTGCTGAGCCGGGCTTGTTTCCTCCGCAGTGCACCAAGTTACAATGTGCTAAACTCCAGTTCACTGCTGGAGATCAGTGGAAAAAGTGGTACTTCTCAATAACAAATAATATACCCAATATTTCATGACCGTGGATATGTGTATCTGTCATCACAACTATTGATTTCACAGGGCTAGGTTCTTTTCAACTGGGGAGAATGTTTCATCTCTAGTGGCTAGAGCATGCATGCAGACTGATGTTGTTCTTCACTGACCATAGAATTGGGAACAAAAAACCGTGAAGGAACAGGCTCAAGCTTCTCAGGAAAATACACAAAATGAGTGAAAGATCCCTTTCAGAGGACATAATGTGTTTTTGTTTATTTGTCTGTTTGCTTGTCGGGCTTTTTTGTTCGTTTTTTTTGAAGGCTTTTTCCCCTTATACTTGTTTTTAAATAAGAAAAATTTTAAATCTGAGTAATAGGTAAGAAATGCTTAACAAAAGACATTCAATAATAAGGAAAATAAGTTAAAATGTTTGTAAAGATGTTTGCTGCTATATTATTGGCGTATTCCCTGAAAAAAGGATTTGCAAGTTTCTTTTCAAGAACTTATACAAACTGCTCAACATTTTATCTCCTCAAACTTTTGAATGGTATTTGATGAGATTCTACTACACCTAAGCAGCCTAAGTAAATTGTTTCAGTTTGTAAATCTAGAGTCCTTTACGAATTTTGTTGGAAATAGTTTCCTGACATGGTTTAGTGAGAATAAGATAGTGTTTTGTTGTGATATGTGATCAGGACTGGTGAAAAATATGATGAAGAAATTTAAATTGGTCTGACATGGACCAGCCCTCAGTTTAGTACAATACATAAATATAAGAATTGTCTATCAGTTGTATTGTCTTTCATAAAGCTTTGACTACTCAACCTTTAGGTAAGTTTTGAGCGTGGTTAATTATTTTGCTGAGTAACCAGGACAATCAAATAGATCTGTACTGTCTGACTTTCTAAAAAGGATACCTTCTAATGCCAATCTGTTTTATTGATATTCTTAAAAATTTGACTCTGCATGGTTCCTTTATTTCAGTCTGGACATAATGCATATAATTAATATACTAATTTAGCAGATCTGTAGCCCTAACATTTTGAAGCAAAATCAATCATACAGATCTAACATTCTGATAACTGTTTTAATTTTCCTGTGTTCCAACGTAATTTCAGCTGGTAATCAACTGGTAGATAAGAATTCAGGGCACTATTTTTAGAAATTGATGCCTAGATTTAGGCTTTGAAACTGCTGCCTAGTGAACTGAAAGATCTGAAGTATTGTCCCGTGTAAAGTAAGTAAAACTGTGCTATCTGAATTACCTTCTGGGGAAAACAGGTTTCAGGGTCACCTACTGGGATGGAGGTTTGTTAACCTTTTGGTCTTGGGCACTAAATGCAGGTAACCTGTCCTTCTGCAGAGAAATGCCATGCAGAAAACATTTTCTGCAGATTGTTTTTCCCATACCTTTATTCATCCCCCAGCTTATTCCTCGATCCACCATCTGGTAACTTATGTGTTGTTAACAATGAAAATCTGGGTTTACTTGTTTGTTTGCTTTTAAAAGGAGAGGTATTATAGCTCTTTCCCTGACTTCTTGCTTCGTTGGGCTTTCAGTGCTGTTTGCTCTGCTTTTTCCAGTTGGTCTGGTAGCATCTCCAGATGGAAGAGTTGAGTCAGAGCAGCTGAAGCACTGCAGAGTCAGAGCAGTAAGATAACAGATGGGCAAATGCTTTTTAAATACTTCTAAATGGTGTTGGAACCTTCTAAAATCCTTTCATAAGAGCCCACTGAAAACAGTCCTCCAGAGGTATTGTAGAGTCAAGCCTTAGCTTACCCTCAATTTTCAGCAATCGCAGGTAGAGTTTTATTACAGTCTCATTGGCACACAACATGCCTGCTCTGAAGTGGTCCATAAAGAAGAGGGAACAGTTCAAGTTTTCCTCTCTGTTCACTGTTTGTGAATGTCCCGAATGAGTCACCAATGTGCAATCGGTCTTAATGGGGATGTAGATCCCACTAAATGTGGTCAGCCTCAATGATTAATGATCACTACTGCCACAGGCTTGCTCCAAGCTGACAGCCATCATTTTATAATAAAGCTCAGATGAAAGTTTTCCATTAGTGAAATATGGCTAATGAGAGTACGTGGTGCAAGCACCAAGTTCACTTGAACAGCTGTGGAAGAAATCTAGGGTTGCTGTGCTTGTCTGCATTGGTGACTTAGCCACTGAGGGCTTGTCTTACCGAGAAAATCATAACAATTAATTCAAGAGTGTCATTTTAAATTGACATAACTGAGCTTGTGCAAAAAGCTCTGTGGATTTTTAGGCCATATGGTCAAATACAGTTACGTGACTGGCTTTAGCTCTGAATTGTGGTTTGCCCTTAGCGCAGCCAGCTTCGCACGAAACAGTAGGTTAAGCTCCCGAGTAGCTTTACGTGCATGGACGTGATCTATCAACATGTCGGCTATTGACAGGCGGCTTCCTGAGGAGCTGCTGAGGCTCAAGTGTTCTTCAGTCATATCCTGAGTTTAGTTTATCTCATATGGATTGGGAAATCTCTTAGCTGAAATATTCCCTCCTTTATTAGTGAAGGAAGTGGCAGTACAGCATTTGTCTAAGTTTTTTCTAAATTTGTTTTTTTTTTTTTTTTCCTGCTGAACTGGTCCAATTTCTGCATGCAGTCATGCCTGAGTGCTTATGTGTAGATTTTCCATAGCTGAACAGAAAGACAAATCAAAGATTTGTTTAACCATACAGAACAGAAACTAATAGATAGATGCATGTACAAAGATTTATGCTTAATTAAGCAATGGGAGGGACAACAATGTAACTACACAAGGCAGCTTGACTTAAATGACTGAGTAGCAGAGTCTCTTTGAAAGAGCTGTTGATAATCAGTAGGTGTGCAGTATCTGCTTTGTGTTACTTTAAACATAGCCATTTCAGTGCCACCTCATCCTCAGCATGCCCACTGACCCCTGTGTTCCTACAACCTGCTTGTCTTGTTATCTGCTCAATTCCTAATCTCTTTGAAGCAGGAACTTTCTCTTATTAAATGTTTGTGTGATGTCTAGCACAAAGGAGTCTTGATCCTTCCTTGAAATTTCTCAGTTCTGCTGTAAAACAAACAGCAGTAATGTAGAAGATAAGCTTCTCTCTGTGCTAAGAGTTTATCAAATGTTCTCCATTGGGGGGAAAAATCAACAGAACAAACCAGAATTAAATGGAAAAGCCCGGCAGACGCTCTCTCAGTGCATTAACAGTAGCTCTTGACATTTTTGAACTTCCTCTTGGAAATGAACCTAATTCTGGCTTGCAGTTCTTCAGATGTATCGACTTTGCAGATTGTGCTGTGTACGCAAGTATCTATTTAGTTTTAGACATCTTCTGTGGAATTGTATATCTTTAAAGATTAACATATATATTTCTCTTTTTCAGTTGTTTTTGATGTGTACAGAGACAGCAGGGTAAGTGAACAACAGGTTGTGTATTTCCTTAGTATAGAATTGTTTATTCTGTGGAAACTGTACCTGAAACACTAGAGAGACAAAACAAATAATAGCTTCATCTTCCTAGAAGTGGTCCTGGCAAAAACAAAACAAAACAAAACTGGTTTTATCATTCTGTTCCCTGGTTCCTTTTCAATGTTTGCTGCTGTCAGTGGTAGGAGAATGATAGGATTAGGGGTGCAAGTATGTCTGTGCCAGTGATGTAATTATTTAGCAAATATCTTCTTCCAGACAAGTAGTCTGTCTTAAAACATATACCTTTGGCTTCAGCTGCAATTCAGTCTGAATTGCCTTCTACTGAAGGCAATTTAGTTTTCTTTTAAGATAGATACTTAATATCATACAATATCACTAAATAGTTTTAGTGAAGCAGTACTTGTTATTAAGGTTCCCTCTATATAATGCCTACTGTAAGTGCTTTTGACAGAAAGGTATCTGAACATTCAGCCAGAATGACTGGGATATTTCAAAAAATAAGGGGAAGGGGGATGTGTTGCTCACTAAAAAAATTCAGGAGATTCTTACCACATTTTCTTCCAAAAATCATTCCTTTGGCATTTTGTCCTGTGATCATCCCTATAGCATCTGAACTGATCCTAGCTAATCATTTCTTCAGACTGTCCTTCAGAGGTTGGAAAATAATAACTCTTACTCTAGGGTACAAAGGGATGATCATTAAAAGAGTATATGAATGTTGTGTGCTCAGTTTGAGGCAGATGGAAGCTAACTTTTTTTACTCAAATTGTTCCAGCTGTGGTTCTGATTGCTTAGCAAATCGAAACCCTGAACACCCAGATAGTGACAGAGCAGGCAGTAGAGTCCCATCCTAACTTCAAATGCTGATATCTGCATTAATCACCTTCGCCTTTCACAGTGTCAACAGAGAGAAATAGGTCATTTGAACTGTGCTCTAAAGGCACGTATATATTGTCTTAAAAGCAACCACAACCAAAAAAATTCATTGTATAGCCTTAAATCTCAAAACCTGGTTTGGGGAATGACATTAATGCATGAGAATTAAATATTTGTTTTAGCTTACATTTCTTTCCAAATCTTTATCCAGAAATGCAGAAAAAGACGATGTCAAATGCTACATACTTTTTTTAAGTCTCATTGTTTGACTTGTTTACAATGAAGGGATTGGGAGAAGTCTTTATATGAGATGAGTTAGGACTATTTGTACTCAAAGTCCTGATTTTGACTTTGAATGTTGCTTAGGTATTTTGTAATTGTGTAATAGTAAATCATGCCATTGTTTGCAAAACAGAAACAAAACAAGAATATGTGTTGTGGAAAATACCTACTGTATTGTTAGTCAGCACAACTTTTAATGTAAGTACCTAAAATTGGGCTACAGGCTAAAAACAGCCATGCTGAATGGCAATGAAAATTACCTGCCTGGACTCAAATCATCAGACTTGAGTATGATGCCAGGCGAAATGAGGAGCAATGCTTTAGCATCTAACCAAGTTCTGCTTTTGGGTACTCTGCCTCACAGCTGAAGCGCTGAAGACAGATTATTTAAGTAAAAGGTCTCGGCCTGTATGATCTCAAATGAACAGTGTTTCTTCATCTGTCAGGATAAAATATATCTGTTTGTAGATCTCTCTTGGTGTCTTTTACCCTCAGGTCTTGTAAACTGCCAGATAGCCCTTTGTGTGTCAAATCTTCCTTCTTTCACACATACTTTTGTGGTTTGCAACTGTATTATTCATTGCTCCCTTTGTATGTGAGTTATAGGCAGCAAAAGAATATTGAGTGTTGTTGAGTCTGATTAATTTCCAGAGCCCGTGCTCCACCTCAGGCTGGTTACATGGCAACCTCACCTACAGAATGAGAGAAATGTCCAATGTCTGCTTATTTTAAATTCTTTCAGCTCTAAATATTCAGCTTGGAGAAGCTTGTTCTTTGCTGTGGTTGTGAAATTGAGCAAACCCCTCCACATGCTTTGTTATTTGAGAGGCTACGGAGTAGTCTGCCCCAAGTCCAGCCCATTGAGTTGGAGGATGGCACTGAAGCAGCAGTGGCCTTATTGAGAACAAATTTTTCTATGTCTACCTCTCCTGTTACACTCTCTTCACCAAGCTCATCTGAGCTAGCACCTGACTTGGCAGACGGGTCATTTTTTAAGGAAGAAGCACTGTCATACAGTTTTCAAAGCTGGATGATCTGGAGACCTAGCCCTGAAGAGGCCATATTGCAGGACTAGTAGCCTGTTTTCATTTGGATAAGCTTATTTTTTTTTCTGCTAGCAGCACACAGTCATTGTTCAACAGCTGACAAACCTGAGATTCAGCTCTGCTCTTGCTACTTTTACTTTATCTCTTACAAATCTTACACCTTGTAACCATGTTCAAGACAGGTCACTGTATTACGACAAGGAAAAACAAGACAAGTGGCTCCAGACCACTGCTAATTCACAACTCTTCTTGTTAACATGCAAAACAGTGCTAGCATCTCTGCCGTATGAGCATTGTCACTGTGCATGAAGGTGCAGCTGGAGTTGGGGAAATATCACAGTTTGGTTTGCGTTTTATCTATCTTTTAACTTCCTTTAAACAGTCTTTGTCATAGGCACTTCCTTTCAGCAGCATGCTGCTTAATGCTTTAGTAAAACAACACATGAAGTTGTCATGGTACGGTAAATCTATTGGTTCCTGTTTTAGGATGAGAAAAAAAATCTTATGTAATACACATTTTTTTCCCCTGCAGATATACACAACTTTGCTTTTCTGGCTTGTGCATTTCTGTGCTCTCATATGGCAAAGATTACTAATGTCAGAAGGCGGCAGATAAACAGCTTTACTACTGCTCCTTAGATACACTGCATGTCATCTTAAACTACATTTAAATCATGGAAGTGCATGTAAGACTCGAATGAGTATTTAATCTGGAGAAATGATGGTTTGGTTACTGAAACAGAGTTGTATATATTCCCTTTAATGAGGCCTGAGAAGAGATATTTAGTTTGTTTGCCACTTTTCATCAATTTGCAACTACTGGAGCTCGGTGGAGATTTAAGACAGTCTCGAGGAAGCAGTTGGTATTGTAGATGGAGTACTGCTGTCTGCAGAGGGGGAAAGATACTGCTAGGGTGCTCACAGAAACCAGATGTTGCTTTCAGTAGTCTCAACCAGTTTTCATTTTTTTTCTATGGTACATCTCTTCCCTAGAGAAATTACCTTGAATTCCTATTGAAATAAATAAATAAATAAATAAAAATCCATGTATTTGGGGTGAGGAAGAATCTCTGTGAAAGCCTTTCATAGGGAAGTTCTTTATTAAGTGTAAACATTTCTGATGCAAGTAAAGATTCTCTGAACTGCAGAATGAACTTTGCCAGCCATTGCTTCTGTCTGTGACTAAATTGGTTCATTAGCTTGTTTTTCTAGTGAGATAGAATGAATCTACATTTCAGATTCCTCCTCCTCATGCCTTGGAGCTAACAAGACGTCCCCATTAGCAAAAGTAAAACATCGCTTATAATGAGAATTTGTGACTGTGTTTCAGGGAGGAACAGAGATGGAAAATGAGAGCAGAGCTTGCCCCTGTTTGCTGTCTGCCCTGATGGTGTCAATTTTGGTTCAAAGGTGTTGCAATTTAGCCATGCGGATTGTGCTTCTTCACCCTTCCAAAACCAGAGGCAGGTCTGCGTCCCTGCAGTTCGCCGTTTCTTTTGTAGCCGTCTGGTTTCGGTACTGCCGTTGCAGTGCATTGGCTTCCTAAAACTTGCTTTGGGACAGCTGTACCCCATTGATCTACCCCGTGAGAGACAGACCTGTGAAAGCCTGCGCGCAGCCACACGGTCACAGGTCGCTGTGTTGGCGCAGTTCCCGTTCACAAGAAATATCGCTGGTTTCATCTGCGCTGGGACTCCCCCCGCCAGCATTAGTAACTCGGTATAGATGATGACAGGCTGTTTTTAGCCTCCGGCGTTTCTGTCCTCTGCTATTGTATGGGTTTCTGTTCGTTTCCTACTCTACAGCTCTTCAGTGCCTGTGAGGAGGGTGGTTTAGGCAGTGTAGGTGGGAGAGGAAGTCTCCATGTTGCTCTGTGAGTGAAGGCTTCAAAGGGATCTTCGTAAGGTAGAAAACAGTTGGCTGTAGTGTAAATCATTAACGATACTTGCAGTTTGTGTCAAGATAGGAAAGATCTTTTAAAGAAGGGAGATCCTTCAGGAATGAAGGAAAGAAAAAGCAAAATAAATTTTTAGTAGCTACACAGTTTCAGGTTTGGTTTCCAATTCCAATCGGTCTTGAATAAACACAAAAAAACCCTTCAGTACCACTGATGTTACATCAAGCTTTTTCTCTCCATATTTGATAGATGTGATTTCTTCCAGATGTGGTACTTATTTTGCTGGTTCTTACTACCAGTTGTATTCATATTTCATTATAATTGATTATAAAGTTTTTGTTTTATTGGAGTAGATGACATTTTCTTGGGTAAGAAAAGAAGGCCCTGCACTGGGGCTTGTATCTTGAGATGACTCAAGGAATTCAGGCTCTTTCTTGCTCCTTGGCAGACTTCTGTTACCTTTAATTAAGTCATGTTAAGTCTCTCTGGTTTCATTTTTCAGTTGTAAAATAGGCATGCTCTTGTGCATACTACCAGAACTGTTTGGCACATCAATATTCTTAAAGACAAGGCAGGAGAAATTAGTCTGATCTACTAGTAATAGCTGTATTAAAAATGCCTTTAAGTTACTATTTTTTTAAAATCTATATCTGTGCAGAATCTTTCAGTTTTCATGATCTCCACTAGAATTTTGCAGACCATGCTCTGCATTTTTACAATCTCTTCTGAGACCAAGAACAGCAATCCTTGTAGACTGCTGAATGTACGGGAGTGCTGAGGCAGCTTTTAATGGAAAGCAAAATCCCCAGGTTTTCTTTCTTTCTTTTTTTTTTTTCCCCCCTTCTTTGTTCATGATGTCTGTGGATCGTGGAGGACCATGGCAAAACTCCTGTGGTCTCATCCTTGCATAAAACTGTACCTCGTGTAGAACGGAATTTGGTTTATTTGAGCTGTGTCTGATCTTCTGCTTAAAATAATTATAAAATATAAAGTTAAAGCTTACTGTGTTGTAAAACCGTCTAATGTAAAGTATGTTAGAATATTTTCAGTGCGTAAGAACAGATTTCAATTTTGACATCTTTTTTTATCTCTAAAGACCAAGCATATTATAGTACTATAAGTGCATGTGTGTTCTGGTTTTATTTAAAATGGTATGGCTTGTTTTAATTCTTCTGTTGTTACGTTGCAGGGTAAGATTTGGCTAATAGATTTTAACCCATTTGGAGAAGTAACAGACTCGCTGCTGTTTACATGGGACGAACTGACCTCTGGGAGAAATTTGAAAGGCGACCAGAGTGAAGGGGAAGCAACAGAACAGGTACAGCTCTGCTGGGAGGAAGGCTGGCTGGTAAATCCAAAAGGCGGTGTGGCCTCTGCTTCTTCTTTTTTATAATCAAATTGTGATGCAAATCCCATTGAAGCAAATGGATGTCCTTGACTCTTGAAATGTAAACTCTTTGTAAGTAGAATCGATCTGTCTTTTTAGATGGTGGTTAATCTCAGCAAGTATCACCTGCTAGTTTTAGATGCCTACAAGGGAATTTGTAGTTCAAACCGTAGAAGCCTGTGCTGCAGTTCTGACCTCAATGTGAAGATGATGCCCCAAAGCTTGCTTTTACGCAGTTTTGATGCATCTTAAATTTCTTCCCATTCTTCTCAATTTCTTTTAAAAACTGTTACTTTTCTATCTAATCACTTAAACTTTTGCTTTGTTTCTGATACCTGTCATACAAATGTCCCCGAGTTCCAGATTTATGTTTGGTGGGAGGAAAAAAGAAGCTTAACTTTTGTGTTTTTCTCATATCAAATACCCTCAGGGAAGCACTGTCCTTTGGTTGAACTCCCTGGACTTGCAGAGCAGGGTTTCTCTATGCCTGTTCTGAGCTGCATTGCCCCTGTAAAAACAAGTAACTTCCCATTGTTATGGAAAGGGAGGAACAGTCCTCATTTGTTTGTACTCCAACTTTTTCCTCATTACCTGACTGAGACTGAGTCCTTGCATCTTAACGAGTCCTTGGACAGCTGGATAGATTTAGTTCCATCACCGTTTTCATAACACATTCAAAGGGAAATAAACTGTACCGTGCAGGTTACTATTCATGCTGTTTTCTCTTAGTTTCATGGTGTGGCTATTCCAGCATGAAAATCCATTCAGTGAACCTTTCTGCTAAAAGTTATGTCTCCTTTGCTAAAGCACATTCCCAATTCTCCAGTTGTCCTTGGAACACCTGAATTTTGTTTTGAGGATTTATTTTTCTGGGTGCCAGATGCTTTACATAATTTCTCTGGTGTAAGCCCGTACGAAAGGTAGAATGACTTATCTTCATGCTTACATCCAATTACAGTCTGTTGTAAAGTTATTGAACTTCTGTCTTTTCAAATGAAGTTACTTATCGCCATGCAATTGGCAATTATGTTGCATATCAGTTCTAGAGTATCTTAAATATACAATATGTTGAAGTGAAAATTGTATGAAGTTACTCAAAGCCTGTTGCTAGAATTGAGAGTTTAGAAATACTTCTGGGTATTTTATAGAGCAATTGACTCACTGAAGGTATAAATATGTCAGAAAGCTTAGATCATAATTTTGATAAGGTTATATTTGCAAACATGGGCTTAAAGAAGGAACCTGTAGAGATGAGTTTAGAGATATTATTTTAAATATTTTCTTTATCCACATATTCACACAGATAGTATTGCCTAAATTTCCTGAAAGCTCCATTACTATGGCACCATTACAATTGTATATATATTAAACACATTAACAATTGATACACTGCAGAAACTTTGAAGTGAGGAAATAAATGCATTTATTTGACTGTTGATAACATTTTAACTCTTGCTCTTAAGTGGGCAGAGTTTTTAATGAGAAAATATACATTTGTTAGAAAGTGCAGGTTTAGTTGAATGAGTGCTAAATAAACTCTTTGGCAAGGTGACTCAGACAATATCATGGAGGAGTTCAAATGATTTTACTGGTTTTACTCTCAGACAATGTTTTTGTGTTATCCATTATCTTTTCCCAAGGACTATCCAGTTTTCCGCTGCACGAACAGTAGAGTTACTGTCCAGCCTAGTCCATATCTGAGTTACCGACTGCCGAAAGATTTTGTGGACCTTTCTACAGGAGAAGATGTTCACAAATTAATTGACTTCCTTAAACTGGTAAGAAGTACTGAAAAAAGTTCTGACCTTCCGTCTCTGTAAAATGGCAACATCTAAGTGCCTGGAATTGTGCTTTTTTAATTAGCATAGATTACATACGTACCTATAACATGTAGTGTCTGAAACCATGATACAAAGTACCGTTGGGTTGACTAATATATATATATCTATATTTCTTTAGTGGTGAAGAGAAAGCTCTCATTTTGATCCAATTTAATTAGTTTTATCATTAGGGAAGCAAAGTAAATACAAATGTAGTCTAAATGGAAATGTGTTTTTTGAATGGCTGAAGTTAATGCTTCTAAGAACTTCTTTAAAAGTTAGAAGATGAGTATGTTAGGAAAAATGTTATTTCTTTGTTCCTTCAGTAACAGTGACATGAAAACATGACATCTTTGTAAACTGGGGAAGGGAGGGCAGGTTGCCTTCATCTTAACTACCGACTTCTGCCACCACCATCGTTTTCTGTTGGTTAATGTATGGGGCAAATCTTGTTCTTTACTGTAAATACAATCCAATAGTTTGGGATGAGGGAACGGGTTGATGTATTTGCTGGAAACATTACCTCTTACCATTCAAAAATGGCTTAGAAACACAGTCATTGTCTGATATCCAATGAATCTGGAAACGTTTGTGATTTAGTAGCGCTCTCATTTCAGATAACTGTGTCCTAACGTTATGAACTCTCCTGTTCCCTTGACAGAAAAGAAATCAGCAAGATGATGACTGAGGTATCAAGAAGCATTACAATGAATTACAAAAAAGAAATGTGGCAAAAGCTTTATTTAATGTAACTATTAAGCTATCAATTTAAAGGAAATCTACTTTTTAAGGTCAATGAAAGAACTGAAGAGCTGTTCATCCTGTGTGTATGTTGGTTTATATAACAGTGTAGAAAAGCTTTTTCATGGAAACATGGAGGGTCAGGGTGAGTTCTCCTTGGATTCCACGTTTAATGCAATTCTATGGCGATGCAAACAAACAACAATCTGAGCGCAACTGAATGACTGCCTTCTTATCTCACAGTGTGAAAACCGATGCCATTGAAGTATGCTTTCGGACTTTTTGGTGATAAATATGACAACATTTAATTCTTGTGCTGTTAAAACATCAAGAATTCTCCAAATTTCAAGTAAAGTAATATTTTCACACTGCAGCTAAAGCTATGAAATTTGCTAAACTGCCTCAAATTTAATTTCATTTTCATACTAAAGCTTTCTTGGAACTTATTTTTAACATGATTACATACCAGACATCAGCTTTGGCTTTAACATAAATAGTTAAGCATAACATCAGCCTGTAATTTTATATGTGGACTCAGTTTTGTTTCTTTTTTATTAAGTCTCTCTGAGTTTGTTAAAAATATGATTACTCTTTTAGCTGTTAAATTCTGTATTTATTTGGTACTTCTTCATGTTCTTTGTATAAAAGGAAGTTGACTAAATTTGGGGAAACAGAAGCTCTTGTTACCAATTTTCTGTAATTTTTTTTTTTTTGAGGGGGGTTCACTTTCAGACTAAGAACAAACTGACTTCTGGATATAGCTGTTTGCATGGCATCAGTAATTTGTTGAGTGTGCCCAATTGAAATGAAGGGAAATTTGGAGTTGCTCATAGCTGCTGGGAATTGGTTCCTATTTCGAACCAGTTGTGTGATACTTTGTGTGTGTATATAAAGTTGTTCATATTTCTTTGCCTTGCTTTTGCTGGCAAATTGAAACCTGTTCTTAGATGCTAAATCTGTGCTTAGATGTTAAATCATTTCTTAACTGTCTCTATTTAGCTTCAGTTTTGAATGAATTTTGCTTAAAGATTGTACAGATTAAGAATCCAGTTCTATCAAATACAATTATTAAACATCACAGATTACAGCTCCTGGAGTCTGAGTACAGAATCTGCCCTACCCTTTCCTTCTGAAGCAGTGGATTCTCCTCCACAACTTTTTGCACATAAATTAGGTGGACATTAGCTCAGGGCTGGGCTATACCTAATCCTGTCATACTGTGGGACTTTGGATGATTTTTTTTCACCCTTATCAGAGGGATTATATAAGTGTTTCTAAATCAGGTAGGAACTTAAAATCAAAAAAANAACTTAAAAAAAAAAAAAAAAAAAAAAAAAAGCTTTACTTTTTCTTTTGAAGTTACTCCTTCCTGGCCATAACCTAAAGTACAGTGATGATCCAACCCCACCCTCTTTACACAGGATACCACCCTGCAGTTTCCAGCAGATTCATAAATGTTTCAGAACTACAGATTGTTGTCCTAAAAGATACTGAGTCTTGGTTTAAAGCTGTGAGATAGCTTCCTGAATCTTTTTTTGTGAGCACCACTGGTTAATTTACCTTTCCGACAGCTTTCTGTGTTGGATATTTACTGGAACAAATGTGGTGTCAGGACTGGTTTGATGGAACCCTGTGTAGTCTGAAGCATCCCTTTAGCTGAGTAACAATCAGCTGAACAATCCTTTACTTCTTGACTTTATTATTTATCTTGAAAATGGCATCCCCCATGAAGCGATCATAATCAGTACAGAATTCTGTCTAATGCTGGTAGCTTTCATACCTTTTCAAGAACTGTAGACTTTTGTGGGTGCTCTGCATTTGTAGTTCAGCTCTTGTAGAACAACAATGGAACCATACACTGGTCTAGCACGTGGCTCCCTAAACAGCTTCGCTTGTTGCTAGCCTGTGCAAACTTTGGTTTTTCTCCCCTGTGATTCTAAGAGATGACCAGTCTGAATTAACAGACTGCTCAGTCAAGCTACCAAACACTGATAACTAACATTATTTCAGAGCTGCAGGAACTTAAGCCACTTCCTTTGTGCTTAATGAGGAACCATAGAATGAAGCAGAGCAAAAAGACCAGTCCCATGTTCAGGTCCTGTTACAGAAAAAGTCCCCGCTATAAAAATCTGTTCTGTATAATTGGGTTCCCCAAAATATCTTATCTTCATAATTCAAATGCTCAATATTTACTAAATATTTAGTTCTTTCTCCATCTTCTGGTTACCAGATTTTTTTTATTTTTATTTTTTTGTCTGTTAGATCAAAGATTACTCTTCTAAAAGAATTCTCATCCCCTATGACCTTTTGGTCTGTGAGGATAATTAAACGTATTCCTCTTGGGGAGTTGAGGAAGCCAATGTTGCTACATTAAAAATGCATTATATCAGTTTTAAGTGGAAAATATGTGACACTTAATTCTATTTCAGGTCATAATAAGATCAATTTCTGCCTCTAGCCATCATACAGAAATTTGAAAATACAAAATTCCAGTTGTATAAGCCATTGTTTCCGTGATTCAGTGATACGGTCAGCATTTGCTGAATAAGGACTAACTAAATACTATGTACTCTTAGTTACATGCTTAAAACATTATATAAAGATATTTGTAGTCTCACCTAGATAGCAAACATAGGCAGTTTTAGAGGGAGGTAGCATGTGATCTCTGTGTACAGATCATATGCTTGCCAAACTGCATCCTCTTAAAAAGTCTGGCTATGTCTAATGGCTCAAGTATAGTGACACTCAGTTTTTGGATTGCAGCTCTGCCAGGAGTGCCAAAGAAAAGTCTTCATTATTTCACAGCCAATGGTTGGGATATTTAATCTCTCAGATCAGTAGTGGAGATCAGGATTCCAGTGACCCCCTAAGTAGTAGTTATTAGCATGTACTGGCTTAGTTCAGGATTTGGAATAATGCTCCTGTATTTCTGGGCTGCAGACTGTCCATTGTATTTGTACTTCTTTGACTCTTCTTTTCCAGTGTTGTCCTCATCTTCCTGACCCACCAATATAATATTTGGGTGAAAGTTAAGATTAGAATAAGCAGCAGCATGAACAATACTGATCTGAATTTAAGAATTTAAAAAACTCTGTGCCCACTTGTTTCCCCCTCTTAGAAAGAGATGTTCTGATTTAATTTTCTGAGTGGTGCTCTATAATATCTGAAAAGAATCCTAAAAATAGGGGAATGATTTTTTCCTCAGCTCTGAGTCCCACTAAAATGAATAGCACTTGGATTCTGGTCACACTGTATGGTTTGTTGATCCTCATAACTGTACCTGACATTCCTAGCCAGAAATGTCATGCACTCATTCTTAAGCACTTGCATGTAGCTGATGTCCAGGGTGCAGTGCTGGCTAGAGAGAAGGTACCAAGTGAGACACAGTTCAGGTGCCCATTTAATCACTGTAGACTATTAGAGTAAACAGTCACAGGCTTTCAAGAGACCATTGTCAGATGAAAGGATTCCAAAGTAGATCAGTGGTAGCATGGAGATGAGTAATAGTGTGGCACAAACCTGCGTAAAAATATTTCCTGGTACCTCTGTGCACATTTGAGTTAGCTTAGCTCTTACAAACTGTCCCGATTCTGAAGTGTTGAATAGCTGGAGAAGACCACAGGATATCTGCCAGCAAATACAAATACACAAATCAGCCTGGCAACTAGTAAATAATATTAACCTCAGAGGTCAAAGATGTACTATTCAGTTTGTGTTTGGATATCAAATCTGACACTTCAGGAAATAATACTGTATTAAAATGCCTGTCTTTGGTTAAGAGAAGCTGGGCCTTAAAGTGTAATACAGAGACAGATCGTAGGATATTTGATTCCTGACAGATACTTGGTAATGCTGATACTTGGAGGCTTAAGTCTAGCTGTCTTAATAACAAAAGTTTACCAGGATGTGGAATTAAGAGAGACTGTCAAATTCAAACTAAGATATCATAAAGATAAAGTCTTCTTGAACTTGCAGCTATCCTGAAATTGTATAGAATTAAAATAAGATTTGCTGCCATAACTGGCTTATTTTGTGCAGACCTAAAGCTTTCTCAAAGGTGTGGAGTCCTTAAACAGTAATGTGTGATTATCGATTTTTATAATAATAAAAGCACTGCGCTATGAGGTTTTTTGTTTGTTCATTTTTGTTTGATTTGGTTTGGTTTTCTTTCCTTTCCTTTTTTTTTTTTTTTTTTTTTTTGAAAACTTCCTTTATTTCTGTGTGCTACCTATTGTAGCAATGCGCTTGCTGGGTACTGAGAGTGTTTTGACTGCTCTAGGGTCCTCTGAATAGCTGATGAGGCTTTTTCCAACAGATTATTTTGGCAGGTTGTAGGGAAAGGTTGGTTTGTCGAAAATGCTGACTTCTCAGAACCTTGCTCTGTGGGAGCATGCTAGTTACAAATAAACATTCATGAGAGACTTCACATTCTTTAAAACAGCATTTCTGCCAAGAGAAACAGCAATCAGTACCTGTTATTTCTAGTCTTCAGGGCTCACATCCAGGCACTAGAGTAGGGCTTAAAGTTTTGGTTTCTGTCTTGCGTGAACCAGGATCTCTGAGTGTGGGTTCCTGTCTCCTCAAGTGAAGGTTCTAGCTTTTGGCTATGGTTCTGGCATGAAACTCTATCTCCTGCCAGACTGTTGCACTTCATTGACGTAAATAAATTATTCATTGGAGCTGAGACTATGAGAGACAGGAGAGAAAATGAAGCAACATGTTAGGCTAAAATGTCTTTACACCAGTATGGGTAATACACAAGAGGAACTCAGTGTCAGTATATCTCAAAACTCTGGTTGACGGGCATTGCAGAGACTTTGGGAGACAAACTGGAAAACTGGAATAGAGAGACATGTGGTTCGTTCAGGAAGGATTGATGCTGAGGCATGATGCTGAAGAGCAGGAGTGTCCGTATTTCCACAGCTTGGGAAGCTGGACGTTCCCACAACAGGAAAAACAGAAGCCATGCCCTAGTTGTTATTCAGGATAGACTAATTAAAGAAAAAATAAAAAGCAGTCAGATGGGGACTTTAGACATCAGGTAGACAAATGAAGAATTCTGGTGGAAATGGGAGGTATTTGCTACTTAGGTATCTGTTGGGAAAATAACATGGGAAGACTTGGAAAGACAAAGAGGTAATGGATTTTCTTCAAGAGAACAGAGGTTGTCTTTCAGAAGGTGTAGGGTGTAGTACTAAAGTCAGCTATTTTGGATTACGTTCAGGCTTATTAGAAACGGTTAAAAATCTTGAAGTCAGAGGTAATTGAGGTGAAAGCATCTGCAGAGTTGGTATTTGATGCTCTTGGGAAAGGAGGGAAAAAGAGAATCAGAACAAGGACCTCAGAAGGCAGTTTCAGTGAGCATGGGTGTTGGTGCCTGGGTCCATTTGGAAGATGATGGGTGAGATAAGGAAATTGAAGAGAGCTGCTTTTTTTTTTTTTTAAATGGCCCAGCAACAATCTCCTAATGTGAAGAAAAAATAGCATAGCAAGGACTTCTGAGGATCAATCAAAGTGAAACTACAGAAATTGGAAGGAAAGGCACATGATTAAGTGTGAAAAGATGAGGGAATGGAGAAAAAATGATGAATGATTCAGAGAAAACTGATGCATTTAATGTTTTCTCTGCCTCACTTTCTTTTTACAAGCAAAAGAAAGAAGTGGACTAAATTATCACAACGTGGTAGAAAAACCACACTTGGAATAGTCATTGGTATGTAGTCAGAGAGGATATTTCAAGTGAGACCAGTATATAATTTATTGCAGGGTCTGCATTTTACCTATCTTCATTAATGACTTGAGTGGTGAAATAAATAGCCCATATAAAAATCTACGGTTGTCACCAACTTGAGAATACATGCAGGCACTTCAGAGGGCTGTATCAGAATTTGAAATGACCATAATACACAGGAAAAATGGCCTGAAATCAACAGTAAAAAATTTGATAAAGGTGAGTGCAAAGTGCTGTTCTTAGAAGAAGATATCAGACATTCAGATACAAAATTGGGAAATTGCTGGCAGAGCAGCAGTACAGTGGGAGTGGATAAGTTACAGTAGAGACCATTAAATGCAAGGCGATAATAAGCTATTGGGGGAGGAAAAAGGCAGGTGTCATTGTGGGCTAGCAGGAGAGATACATGTAAGAAATGAGATTATTTTGCTTGGTGTGGTGATGGTGTACTGCAGCGTCCAATTTTAGGCATGATATTTCCAGAAATATGTCAATCATTGGAGAGTGGCCAGAGGGAGGGAAGATCATTATCACAAGAAAACGTGTCTTGTTAGAAAAGACAAAATCTGAATCCTTCAATATGGAGAGTGGCGCTGAGCTCCATGTCGTTTCTAGAAGAAATTGGCTACTTGCAGCAAAGATGAGCAGAGAGAAACCTCAGAGAAAAAGTATTCTACTCCCAGCCCTAAAGTTAGCTACACGGGGTGTCTGGGGAACCTGCAGGAATCACATTGCTTGTGCTTGATCTTCCCTGAGACCCTTCCTCACCCTACTTCTTCAGGACTTGATGGAAATTTCAGCCTTACCCAGTGAGACAACCCTCCCTCAAACTTCTGTCTGCATGTGGCTGCCTCCGTCTCTTGGGGATGCAGCGGTCCAGCCCCTCTCAGAGCATGGGTGTGAAGAGCTCCAGCACTGGGGTTGGATTTGGGTTTTCTCCCTTGCAAAGCAAGCCGGTGTCAGGGAACAGCAGTTAGTCTCTTGTAGAAACCATTTGATTGGCATCAGTGAGCTGCGAAACGACCTGGTGGGCTTGATGATAGATTTTGATTGCCTGGGGATAGGTTTTCTCTCTAACCTCACAGCAAGGGGAAGAAAACTCATCTGGTACCTTTTGTTCTCACATGCATCTGGGAAAGGGACAGCAGATCATTTGAAGGGGAGATACAGATTGGGAGCAGGTGAGTAAGAAGGAAGAAAGTGTCATGTTGGAAGGCCTCTGTCTCAAAGGGTTTGCCCTGCAGCATTTGGTGTTCTTTGGACCGTAAATATCCATAGTCAGCAACAAAAGAAAAAGGCATTAATATAATTTGGTGGTAATTTTTAATTACAGAAAATCATGTGTGATGATGCTCTGTGTGTTTATTGTGTGTTTGCTTAATCCCTTTGAATGACTTTGAGGTATGTCAGAAATGGGAAACTCCCAAAGAATTTTGGTTAATCTGCGCTCTTCTGACTTGCTTTTGATGACCTTTTTCCCTAAAAAAGACTTGAAACCAAGTGATAATGAGTGCTAATTGCTGCTTTTTCACCAGTCAGGCCTACCTGGCCTTAAGAAGTGATTGATGACTTCCCCTTCAGTCTCAGAGCTTGTGAGGTTTATTTACTGAATTAGCCATAAGAGAAGTGGTGTGGATTTCTAAATATCTGACATCTTAAATACCTCAACAATCTCTCACTCCCCAGATGATGCTTAGCAGTTTGCCCAGGTTGTTCCCCTATCCTTCAGGGAGAAGGACCTTCTCCATAGAGCTGTGAACATCTGAAACCATGGAAATCAATCGTGCCCTGCAGTCACAGCCCTCCATCGGCCGAGCTCAAGGGAGAAGGCAGAGAATTGCCTACAAAGGACGGCGGCTGCTCCACAGTGATCGCTCAGGGTGGTTTTGCACAGAAACCAGTATGTAAAATTTGGATGTCTGGTTCTCACTTTTCTTAGAATGTAAGTGCAAACCCACGGCGGTGGTAATTCAGCCTGAGATTCTTCTGGGCATGTAAATAGTCGCTCCATTTGATGGTAATTTCCCAAGCAAAAGATTATCTGCTTCTCTTTAATATGGACATATAATTTCTAAACTTCAATTATGTTGTTTCAATACATATACCAAAGATAATTCTCCTTAATTATTACCTTGAGCACACGGCTCAGATGTTGTTTACATATATATATTTTTTTTCAGTAAGCAAATCTGTGTTAGTCCTAAGTTTTGAAGTGTTTTTCATTATCTAGGGTGCTAATAAGTTAGTCAGCCTACAGCTTTTATGTGTCTGGAGATGAGGGGCTGTGGTGACTTCATGGCTGCAGAACCCTCTTTAAAATTAACATAGGAGAAAAATAGGACCCAACCCTGAAATAAATTAACTGGAGTCATTCCAGACACCTGCAAGTGCCATGTGTAACCATCAGTCTTATGGCTGACTTTTATAGCCAGAGAAACAGGTTTCTCTTTGGAATGGCATTAAACAGCTGAAGCCTCTGAAGCCCCAGAATGGTGTTGTGTGCAGGTGATGCGTTTTCTTCTGAGGTCTCTTTAGCAAGGCCTTCTGACTTAAAAAGGTCCTCCCTGGGCAGGAGGCTCTCCCTTGTGCTCTGTGCCCACCGTGTCCTCCAGCAACAGGAGCTTCCATCCATCTTGAGGCTGGAAGGGGAGGAGGCATGATGGCAGGATGAGTGTTACGCTGAGGTTCAGGTCTCCAGGCTTAAAGAGGCTGCTGTGAAACAAAAACCTCTGGTTTTCTGCTGTGTTCAGTTTGCAGAAGCTTCTCCAGCAGAAGTGCAGAACGTTGGATGGGGAATGGGCTTCTTGCCTCCATTGCCTCTGTGTATCTATGGCCTCCAGGGGCATCTTGGTGATGGGCTGAAAACCACAGCTATAGTCAAGGAGGACAGGAGGTCTTCCCATGTGGGGTGTTCCGTCATACCCGCTCTTCTTCCTGCAATAGCCTGTTGTGGGGGCCAGGACTTCAGAACAAGCCCTGCACCCGTGCTGTGCATGGAGAGGATCTTCATAGGGAAGAGCTGCGGGATCACGTGTCCTCTGTGAGAAAAGGACCAAAAGGAGCTGAAGCAGAGGCTAAATACAATAAATTGTTCTCTGAATAGTAGGGCTAATAAAGTCAGGTTTCCAAAGGATTTATATCCCTTGTGTCTACACAGGCTCCTCTGCGTTAAGCCCGTATCCCTCCCGTGTGCCCTTTTCTTCTCTGCCTCTTCTGGTCCTCAGCCATGGGCAAGGGGAGGCACAACCTCCTGGGGCTGATTTTGAGCTGTGCCTGGGCTCAACAGCTCATGGGCTGTCCAGTCAGCCAGCACAAACAGAACAGATAGATGTTGTCCTTGCACTGCAGCTTATTAGGGGAAGCACTAATTTCAGACTCTCCTTTTCCTCTACCCAACCGTGTTCTTCAAAAACCCTGTAGCTTTTTCGTATCTTTGATTTTTAGCTGTCAATGTTGGTAGAAATCAGCCACTGGGCTATTTGTGGGGACAGACAGACAGAGCAGTCACACAAGCCTCGCACCTTAAGGAAATCAGGCAAAAAAACGCGGTGCATTTTGCATCTCAACATCTGTACTTGTCTTTTTTCCACCCTGGCTCCCGCTGGAATCGCATCCATCATGCTGCCTTCAGACCTGTGTGCATGGAGGCTGAGCTCAGCCCGTAATATTTCACGAAGTTTTCCGTGAGCCTCCAAGTGCTCGTTAAACAAGATAATCCTGGCTGCATACTTCCTACAAATGTTTCCCTTCATAGATCCGGCACGTGTTTCTCCTCGTTAGAGGCAACAATCCTGATTCAGTTATCAATTTTGTCATGAATAAAGTGAAGGGCATCTTTAAGTTAAATTAATTAATAAGAAACACAAAAGACTCTTAACATGAGATATTAACACACGATAACTTCAGCTGTTTTCTCTGAAGTACAATTTGTAAAATTTGGCCCCTAGCCTATAATTTTTTTCTTCCTGTTTGATGATTTTTCTTACATTATTCAGGCCTATTAAAAAACAATTTTCATTTTGTTGGTAAACATTTACCTAGTAGCATTTTTTTGGCAAAAATAACTATAATAATTTAGGGAAAATTAAGATGGTGATTTTGGATTCCTGGTGAGCTAATGCTGAATTTCGTCCAAAGTCTGACTTCAGTAAACTTTATTTGTTTGAAATGCAGATGTTATTTATTAGTCTGGAAGGGACAGCACAGGAGAAATAGAAAATAAGGGACAGAAAATAACTAGCATGGAATATTGGGGTGAAAAGGGAGAGCAGAACAGGAGGGAGATGGTTATCTTGATCCAACCAATATTTGCACATGGGTTAAACATGGTCAGGATTTCCATTAACCTGTAGCCTGTTCTAGACAATGACACAGTGTCCTTTCCATTGATGGATCTGTCGATTTGGAGCTGAGCCTTTCCCACAGTGAGACTCCCTGCAAGTCAAACACAAACTTAAGTGGAAATGTATGTGTTTCCAGGTCTGGGGTTTTGATATAAAAATAAAAAGGAAGAAGATGACATGCCTTATTGCCTATATACTTGTAAGTATGTGTCTCTGGGGTAGTGTAAGGTGACTTTTTGTTCCAGCTTGAGTGTTTTAGCTGTGCTTCAGGTATGTGGGTGGAGAAGCTTTGTGAATGTGTATGTTTAGCTTTGTGCACGGTTATGCAAGAGCTTATTTCTTAAATAAAGGAATCCTGGGAAACAGGGAGACTGCAGATCCCTTCCCTGGTGCTCCCGAAACCTCTGCAGAAACCTCACACCTCCTCTGAGAGTCAGCCCCGTGGGGAGCAGGGAGCAGATTTACACAGCACCATTGCTCCCTGGCGTTAATGAAAGTTGCCATAATCTGATTTACTCCCAGTAGCTGGAGAGGCTCTCCACGAGATGGCATCAGCCTGTCTAGAGACTCCAGGAGCTGACTTGTCCTTGAGATCAAGGGAAGATGTGCTCAAAGCAATGCCCAGTGTGATGGGTCCCCCAACAGACTGTTCCTTGAAACATGTTTTTAAGAGTGGGGGCTATTTTATTGTTTATATTTATTTATTTATTTATTTATATTACATATAAGTAAATTTTCAGTCTAAATTCATAGGATGAGACCAAGGGATTGATTTGGCTCGCAAAGCATCATCTGTGCTTGATCAGGCAAACGAGGCGTGTGTGGAGCCAACTTCTGCTCTGGATGGTGATGAGAGAGGGAGCAGAAAGAGCCAGAAAAGTCAGGTTACAGCGGTGAAGGCCAGCTAAGCAATTAGCTCCATCCCACCAGCCTGTCCTGTGCTGGAAGGGCTTGCCAAAGAAAATATGCGAAGGGGAAATGTTTTGGACCTCTTTCTGCTGCTTTCAGCAGTGGTTGTTGGAGCTCCTGGCTGGGACTGACTTGTCTGCCTGGCCCAGGGACTGCCTGCAGCGTAGTTTTTTGGGAGCACATCGCAGCTTGGGTCTGAGATCGCTCTGCAGTGCAGGACTCTGGCATTTGGGGCATCTCTCTTCAGCGTCAAGCATGTCTGAGAAGGTTGTAGGTGTATTGGACTGGCTTTTCACCTCTACCATTCCTGTCCCAGCTCCTGGAGCACATTTGGGAACTGGTAACTTAGCACAGGTATGTGTGGTTCCCAAAAACAACCCGGGGGAAGCTGATGCTCCCATTTGGGCATTTCTAAGGGATGTCTGAAGGCTCTGCAAGTCCTCACAAGTTCAACCCTGGCTGTTTCACCCTCTGAGGCTGCACACCTCTCTGCCCTCCTTCCTCCCTCCTCCGGGCTTCATTCATTTCCTTCCACAGAAGCATTTCCGTCCTCCAAATGTGAGCTTCATTAAATTGTATTCATAGCTCATTAGGGCTTGCCAATTCATCTATGGGAGCACAAAAGCTAATATTCCTTGTGAAAAGCCATTAAAGCTGAAGAAGAAAGGCACCCGCATGCCTGCTCAGATGCTTTGTGGTGGTCTGCAGCGCAGAAGCCCACCTGAACCTGAAAGACTCCTTCATTCAGCGAAGCTTTGCACCAGCGAGCCATGCTGAACGTGTAGGGCCAGATCCTGACACGTCCTGAGCACCACTTGTGTGCAGAACTCCTTGAAGCGTCTTCACAAAGCCACATGCCTGCTTGCTTTTATGGGATCTGCACATCCAAGCAGTGGGGGATGACAACAGAGTGCCTTGCTAGGAAACAAGGTTTGGGCCAGAAGAAGGTGCCCAGGACCTTGAGCCAGGGCAAAAAGATGAGAAAAAGTGTTTGTACTGCCCAGATGCCAAGGAGGATGCCAAGGATGCCCAGATACCAAGGAGCACCTCCTGCCAGCCCCACCAAGCCCTGCAGCCATGCACCAGCTGACGGAGGGCTGCGCCTCTAACAGCAATGCAAAGGGTTTCGGATGGCTGTGATCCTTCTGCCTGCGTGATATAAATTAATGTAAATATAATGATGCTGTACCATTGCACCGGTTGTGCTGCTCCTCTCTGTGAATAAGGACCAAATCCCTAAAGCAGTCAGGTTTTAGATACTCGGAATCCAACAGCTTCTTTAATAAAGGCTCTTGGTTAAGTAGCATCGGATGTAGTGGATATTCCTGTGTCAGCCCTGGTGAAGTCTGCCTCAGTTACAGTCCTTGAGGTACTAAAGCATCATCATTCCTCAGATAGCTTCTAAGACATCTGGAAAACTTGACGGGAGACGGAAAGAAATATTGTTGCCTGTTGGGCAAAAAGCATCCCGCTTTCCTGGGGCTGCAGGCACGTCAGCTGCGCGCACTGCACCAGCAGAAAGGCGTTACTGCAGCACGTTTCAGTGGATGTACGGACACGGGTGCCACTGGGGGAAACGCCGTGCGAGAGCTGGGCACCCAGCGTACAGATAAAGGGCAAAGATAGGGCATCCTCTTTTCAGCTGAGGACGTAGGCAACAAGTCACCTATTCAGATTTTCAGTTGTGCTAAGGAAGAGAGAAGAAATAATGTTTTCTTATGGCTAGAAGAACAAATTGTTATTTTATGCACTGGGAGAGAGCTGCTAGCAGGCCTTTACACTTTCTCCCCAAACAAGACTAGCTGTCCTTTCATTTCAGATACAAAAGTGGGAACAAACGTGCTCCTTAGCACATACCTTCTTTGTTCAAAAAAAGAAAAGAGCTGGGCTCTCTGCTGATACAAATCAGCCCAGCTCCAAGTTTGTACTATCTCAGGAGCCGACCGCCGCTGCGCGAGCAGCTCGACGAGCAGCGCTGCAGCTCCTTTAGCATTCGCTGCGCGCCAGCAGGGAGCATCTGTGCTGCCTTGGGCAACAATTGGCTCAAAACGGGGCTTTTGCCCAGAACGCTGTACCTTGGGGTGCCTGCACCCCCACCCAGCTATTGAAGCGTGCTGCATTTAGGATTCATCCTGCCCGTCCCCGGCTGCTCCAAGTGCCCGTGCTGGTGCCTGGTGTTGAGTTGGTGCTTGTGTTTCTGTGCTGAGGCATGGTCAGGATGCTGGGACCGTAGCTGTTTTCTCGTGCTTTCAATTTATCTATGTAAAATTAAAAATAATAATAGTAAAAATCCCTTATTATCTTTCATGTGCAATGACACCTGCCTTGTAGAAAAATCCCTTTGCCCCTGATTTTCCCCATTCTTTTAAGAGTGAAAAAGGTGCTGTTTTTCCCCCCAAAGAGTAGCCAGGGGATGGCAGTGCACGTGGCTGGCTCAGGGGAGGGTGAACGAAGCAATCCTGGCCGGAGAGCACGGCATCGTCTCAGCACAGCAGTGGTGAAATGAGTTTGGTGTTTCTTGAAGCCGTTGCAGCAGAAGAGGCCGGATTTGAAGGCAGCTACCATGGGGGTTTGGGGAATGTTTTCTGGGATTCGTTTTGCCAAGGCTAGAAACAGCCTGACCAAAGAGACTCGCAATGGTGAAATAGTGCACTGCTAGGGAAGGGGGAAAACAGGTAGAAAATGGCAGGAATTTGTCAGCAGCTGCTTGAGGATCACATCAAGATAGGCACAAGCCTGAGAAGAAAACCTCACACAGCTGGGCCTTTGCAGATTTTCAGAGCATGATAGGGTTTAAGTGGGAAAAATGATGCCTACAGGTAGTTTTTTCTTATTTTTTTTCCTTCTGTTCTCTTCCATGCTGCTGTCTTGCCATTCAAGCCCCTTGCTGCAGTGCAACTTCTCACGAAGCGCTGAGCGGTGGGGCTGCAAAAGGGAAAGCCCTTTGGGTACCCACACCGCCATGCCTCACCATGGCTGGGTGTCCTGGATGGGAGAAATGCTGGAGTCCGGCCTAAAAATAGCATTTTCTTAGTAATTTTTAATTACATTTCCCAGACCATCCTTTGTTCCCGTACAATGCCTGTAGCCAGAAAGCAGTGCCAATTTACTTTCTGGATATCTCTGTGATTTCCCTCTCTTTAGGTCCTTGCTCTTCTAGAACCCCAAGCCGAATTGGGAACAGCTGTATTTTCACCGAGCACTGAATTCTCCCCTGGAGTTTTACCTGGACCACCCTGTGCCCGCTTCAAACTGACCTTCAAGAGGGATGACGAGTGACCTCCAGGAAGGTGCCACCTTCACATTTGTTGGTCGCTGCTTGGCACGTTGAGCACTGGAGTCGGGAACCATTGCATGCAGTTGGATGTAATTGCTAATGCTTGATGTGAAGTTTCCTGGTATTAAACCGTCTGCTCTGCTCGCTGCCTTGCTTGGGGAAGCAAGTGCCCTATCCCTGCCATGAATCACAGAATCAGAATCATTTAGGTTGGAAAAGACCTTCAAGATCATCAAGTCCAAATGAATAAATCAACTTAAAGAGAAGTTGGCAGTACAGCAGAAAAACAAAAACAAAAACAAAAACAAAAACAAAAACAAAAACAAAAACAAACCAACCATCAGGATCTAATGAATCTTGCTGTATTTTTCATTTGTAGCCCCTTTTCCTACCCAATAGCCCCACAGGAATGCACTGCACGCTATAAGGAGAAATGGTCCCACACTGATCCCTACAAGACTTACCCCCATATCAGCAGCACGTGCACCCATTTCTCCCTGACCGTGACTGCCCTATGGGGCTTTGAATAAAATTTGCTTCCTAAAATGAAAATATTCCCACTGTTTATATACCTGCATGCCCTGGCTTTTCCAAGGGAGTCCAGACTCCCCAGGACGGAGAAGGCTTTTTGTTGCTATTTTTCTCATGGCAGCATGGAGACAAACGGGGGAGGAATAATAAGAGCAGTGAAAAAAAAAAGGAGAGGAAAGAAGAGGAAACAGCCCTTTTTTCCCCCATAGGATACACCCCAAAGAGGCCTTTCTCAGAGGGACAAGTGGCATGGAGCTGGGGGATGGAGGAGTTGTTGTTCTGGGAGGTAAAGCGGAAAATAAATGAGCCTGTGCCGGGTGGAAAACATCATGGACGTGGCTGGTGCAGGCTTGCTGGTGAGGCTGGTTCCTGGAAGAGAGCTGTTTGTCTGAGCAGCCGTCCTGCACGCTCCGGTCCCTGGCAAACACAGAGCAACCCAGGGTACAAGGAGACCCGTGTCAAGGCACTCTAATAAGGCACGTGGCAGCAAGAACGGTACTGCCCCTTCCAGAATGGCTGGTGTTTCTAGAACAGGGCTTTTCACTAACTAAAGCAGGTCTTTTTGGAAAAAAAACTGCTGAAAGGTTCATTTTCCTACTGGGTGCATAAATTAAGGATGAGACAGGCTGGGTCAAACAGACTTTTCCCATCCACCTCCTTATGTGAATAACGGAGGCTGTAGGGAAAAGGCAGTACTGCTCAGGTGTTAGTACAGGGTCTGGCTTAGATGTGCTCTCTTTCATGCTGTGATTTTCAATTCACTGCCTTTGGTAGATCTGCTTTGCTTTAACAGTCTGAAACCACCTAGGTAGTGGCACTACCTGAAGCTCTCCACCTGCCTGACCTGCTCTGACCATGGGGGGCAAGAGGACAAGAATCCAGCCTCCCTTTTAGGTGTGCAGTGCTAATAGAAATCACTGTGGCTTCCACTCAGATGGAAACTAAGGAAACCTTTTGGATATGTCATCTCCAACACCATTGAGCAGTGAGGTTCCAAGCCAGCGGCCTGGCTTCACTTTGCGATGGATGCTGAGCAATGGGCACCTCCACCCCATCTGTACATGTCAGAGCAAGCTGGCTGGCCCTAAGCAAGCCCAGACTTGGTGTATGCATTTGAAGGCTGAAGGTAGGTGAGATGAGTCCAGGTCTTTCTTCTGGGCAGAACTGCAGGTTTGTTGTGGTTTTTCCAAACCTTCATCCACAGCGTGACTGCCCCATGGAACCACACGGGCAGGAGGGCAATGGCCTTGTCTGCTCAGTGGATGCACCCAAAGTCTAAGGGTGAAGGCAAACAGTGCTTGCACAGTGTCCAAGATGTCTGAAGGATGGTCCCTGCAATGTTTGGTGATGTTTGTCTGTTTTCCTTTGGAGGAACGGGAGGAGTTAGCAGAAGGGTGGAAGCAGCTGTACACGAGCAGGATGAGCTCAACCTAACTGCAAGGCTTTGCTGTCACTGATGAAGTGGTCTGTTCATGGACCCATGGCTGTCTGTGCCCTTGCCAGACAAATGAACCTCCTTTCCACCTCCTTACCACTTGACCTTGGCCCAGAGCTCTTAGTTAAGGCTAAATAAGACGGTCAAAAGTGGTTGTATAACATACCCGTGGCGCACATGAGCCAGCTGGATAAGGAGGTATAACGTTTCTAAGGGTCTGCACACTGCAGTTTGGTGCATCATTAGTCTTGAAGTAAGAAGGATTTGACCATGGCAGCTTACATGGGAGTTAAACTGGCAGATACCATCACTTTTCTCAAATTTTTAAACATATAAATGATTACAATGGCATTAGGTTTGCACACATAGCCCTGCAGGTTTGCCCCGATAGCTATAGCCAACAGCTGGATCGTCAGCATCCAAGGTCCAACCTTGGACGGGAATGAATCCAGTCAAAATGCTGTCACAAATGGAGCTGAAGCTGATGGGCTCTGATACAGTAGGAGGTTGGTCAGATGATGTTCACACTTTGGTTTTCCGAGAGAACATCTGCCAAGGTCCATTTCAGAAGGGAAACTATCGCTCAGGTACTTAAGTCTTACCCTGGTGGTGGGAACAGAACATGGCTTGCTCTGGAGTATCCAACCTCTAAAGTGAGGTTAAACAAAGACAAAGCTAAGGCCACGTAGTTCACAGAAACTTCTGTTAAGGGGATTTTATGCAGTAGCTTAAACCCAAATCTAAGTTTTGCTGTAATGATAGAGAAGCAATGATATCTTTTTTTTCCTTTTTTTTTTTTTTTTTTATTTAATGGGACTCCAATTGACACAGTGTAAGCTTTCTCAGCAGATGACAGGCACTGATGTTACTGGAAATATCTTAAACTCCAACCCACAGAAAAAATAAAAATCTATAATTATTAATTCAAATCTGAGCTGGGAGCCCTGCCCCAAGTGGAGCTGTGCCTTGGAAAGGAGTGCCAGACTCCATGAAGCTCGCTGAGGACTTTAATATTGAAGCTACACGGAAATGCTCAGAGAGGAAGACGGTGGTGCGCAGCGTAAAACCTCACGCCAGCTGGTGTTTTCCTGCCTGCAGGGTGCTGATTAGATCTTATCTGAGCACAGCTGGTGGGTGCTGGAAGAAACAGTGGCCAAACTCCCCTCTGGGCATGCCTAGTAAGGGGGCCACCAGCGGATGTGCTGGGAGATGCAGTGTGTGGGGAAAAGCCAAAAGCTGTGGCTGGTTTGGGGAGAGGAAGGAATGAGGGTGCAACTGGAAGGTGTCACTCACGGGCGTAGCGGGGTGGTGGGCACTCAGGCTGAATGTTCCATCTGGTAGAAACTTTTGGGGCAATGGGGTTGCAGGGAGATGGCAAGAGGTTGCTCCTCCTCGATCATGCCTGGCTCTTTCCAAACAATTGCACTTGCTGTGAGCTCTGGCTCTCCTGAGCAGAGCCGGGTCCCAGCCCAGCCACGGAGCCCCGAAGGCATGTCGCAGAAATGGCAGAGCGGAGGCGTCACTACGTGATTTGTCTCTTTGCCCAAGCAATTAGCCAAAATCGAGTGACACTGGAGGA
Source organism: Anseranas semipalmata (assembly GCA_013399115.1). Taxonomy (NCBI): domain Eukaryota; kingdom Metazoa; phylum Chordata; class Aves; order Anseriformes; family Anseranatidae; genus Anseranas; species Anseranas semipalmata. Next base: position 1,172,998 of record VXAA01000837.1, on the reverse strand, counting down.
GCAGCTGGTGAGATATGCCCAGCCAAGCTCCTCAGCTGTTTCTCATACCGGGCCTTTGTTTTAGTTGGAGACATGGACCTGCTTTTTGGGGGCTGAAGGTTTGTTTTGGTGTCTGTGAAGGGCTGTGATAAGGTGCGAGAGTTTCAGTGAGACTCAACCTGATTAAAACATGCCAGTGACATCGTTGATCTGGCCAATGGCTTCTCTACACCTCTACAATGAGGATGAGGATGCTTATCAAACAGCGTGCAGCAAGCATAGATCAAGACAAGAGCTTTGACGGCAAATAGGACAGAGCTTACCATATTCCAGCAGGAATTGCTGCAAAGTCAAGTTGAGGAGCCTCTTTTCGGCAGCTGTTGGGGGCTGATGTGGTTGTAGAGCAAATTGTCCGCAGTGGTCATTGTCATAGCCCCGTGCAGGTGCGGGAGGCGAGTGAAGGCAAACGGCAGAGAGCTGCTGAACGGAGCCTGGGAGGTGGCTTGGCTGCTCCATGCTGGAAGGGATTCAGTGTGCTGGGGAAAGTGGGTGTTGCTGAGAGAAAGGAACCAGGTTCCATTTTTCAGGCTGGCTTTCCTTGCTTTCTATGCCCATGCAAATTTATTTAAGGGAAAGCGTCTAAAATGCACCGTAGTTTTCAAAGAGCACAAAGTGAAGTTCAATTCCATTGGAGAAAGCCACCTGCCTTGTGGTGCAAGGATTAGAAACACCCGTTGGATTAAACACTGTATAACAACCTCTATGGGGCTGTAACGTTCATATCAGTTAGACGAAATTTCATTTTTCCAGATGAGTTATAAATCTCTGAAAAATGAGATTCACCCTCCTACTAAAATCCTTTCCCTGTCCACCACTCTGCATAATTCACCTTCTGGAGATCTTTTCACAGGCTGCTCACATCTCAGCAGACACAAATTTGGACAGCTGGAAGAATTACACCGGCTGGCGCTGGTGGCCTGGAAGTTGGGATTTCCATTAAAACTTTCCAAAACACGCTTGCTTTTGCTAAACACTGGCAACTTCAATGAGACTTCTGGCAGAGCTAAAATTGTGAAATTGGACCCCGTCTTTGCTTGGCAACTGGGCTGGTAATTCATTTTGTTATGTAAATGGAGTGTGGCTTGCAAAGAGCAGAGGGCACTGATTTAGCCATTGGGCAACTTTAGCTCAACTCCCTCGCTTGTTTTACTGATGGGGACTATGCAGAATGAGATTGTATTGAAGCCTACATCCAACAGACCATCCCAGTGCCCCACACCACGTCTTTGCTTGTGGCTACTCTGCAAGCAAAGACTGACCTCGTGAACAGGATTATCACTTGCATTAGTTGCCCTCTGTCAACCCAACCGGTAGCTTCAAGTTCGGATGCTGACCCTCCACGCAGGAAGGGCTGAGCGCGGGGCAAAGACCAGGGCAGTCCTGCTGGCCCCATGCTGGAGGAACAAAGCTCTCATGCTTTTTCTAAAGCACCTACTGAGATGAGGTTTGCCTGCCAGGGAGTGCTGGGGCATGGCCTAAACCCAAGGCAAGAGCAGATTTTATGTAAAGAACAAAAGTTAGGACTTGAGCAAGCTCATGCGTAGGTGAAAGTCAACATTTCCCTTCCACGCTTGTGGGTCCCATTTCTCCTGTTGATTCTGTTTACTGATCCACTTTTCTTCCAACCCATGCATGAGCTTTTGATGGATTTCCCCCTGGATTTGGAGGTCTGCAGCTTCCCATGGGCTGCTAAGGTCTGCATAGCTATTGCAAGCTGGGAAGAGGCAGGAATATGCCCAGCTTCATTCCTTTTTTTCCTTTCCACCACCGTCCCTGCAACACAACCCTGTTGCCAAGGAGCTGGTGCTAATGGCCTGAGCTTGCCTCCTGCAGCCCCTCAGGGCACAAACAACATGACGGAGAGGGAAATGGGGTGAATAAATATGTTATCGGGCTGTGCTAGCTTCTTCCTAGCTTGCTGTCCAGTTAGCCAGGGATGCTGGTCCTTGCCAGGGGATTTCGTAGGGGAAGGCAAGGAACATATTCCCCGGCAGATCCCCCTGTTGGTAATCAGGCTTCCCTCTATCCTTGGAGATCTCTTTGTGGGAGATAAAAGTGCTGCCAATCTACTTTTTTCACTGTCTGCTCCAGGGCATTTGCTTTTTTTTCTGGTGGCCAACACCTGGAGCGAAAGGCCCGGGGGATTATCTCAGCCCTCAGTTCATAAAAGTGGCAAATTTCTGTGGAAAACCAGAATGGAGAGACTGCTCTGAGTGTGTATTTCTGTGTCATATCACGGTTGAAAACAAATATAATCATTTTAACCTGGAATCCCACCGTGACTAGAAACATGTAGTGGGAAACCGTGGAAAGCAGGCCTAAATAATGTATTTGGATGGGGAATCTGCCCGTTGATAAAGACTAAAACACTTCATCTCTGTTCTGGGATCAGCCTGGACAGCAAGGCTCAGCTCCGGCTGTTGTCTCACGTGCTCATCTGCTGATGGCACGGCGCCTTTTCTTGCATGTGAGTGCAGTGTCAGCCTGGACTTAATGCAGTGGCTGCGGTTAATTAACAAAGCTGCTTCTCTCTTCATTATTCAGCAATGTTAATGGCTGTGAAAGGAAAGAACAAAATGAGCCAAGTTAATTTCAGTTCTGTGAGAAACACAGGAAAACAGAAATGTTCGCCAAATGGGAAAGAGAGAAAATGAGGAGATAAAAAAAATTAATTTCCAGTTTCTAAGAGAACTTTACCAATAACAATATAAAAGATAGCTGAGTGTTCTGCTTAAATGAAAAAAGTGATTACTTCACAGGCAAGTGAATGGCTTTCCATATCTTCTTCCCTTGCCTGTGTCATTTAATTTCTTTTTCCTCCACTTTTCACTTATTATTTGACTGCATCAATGTGGTGAGATGTTGCTGGAGGCTGTCAATGTTTCTCCTGGGTGCAAGCAGAGGAGACATCCAGAATAAGTCCCTTCCTTTGGCTGGGAGGGCTCTGGGCTGTCACCCCTGCAAGTGAGTTTTGTCTGTGCAACATTCATGTGGCTCGGACATGCATGTGAAGCTCAAGAAGGTGAAAACTCAACGTGTGGCCTTAGCAGTAATACCGCATGAAGCTGGGGAGATGTGATCTGTCGTCAGGGTGAACATGGACCCAGTGCAAGCGTGGGTTGAGAGGGAAGAAAGGCTCTGCGGTGGTGTCAATGAAACTGTTTGCTTCCTAGCATGTAGGATCTGGCCTCTACGTGTCATTTAGAGGTTCACGAGCCCAGTTTCCTGATGGATATATCCATCAGGTGAAAGAGCACCATGGTGAGCAGCTAAACCGGTGGTGCCCATGTCCTACAGACTCATGTCTCCAGTTCTGCTCGCATCTCCTGTGGGCTCCCTGGTGTGCAGCGAAGCAGCCTGTCCCTCCGAGGAGGCACAGCTGGACATTTTCTCTCCACTCTGCCTCCTTGCTTGTAGAAACCTTCTCTTTTTGTGGTCCCTACAGTGGCATTATGTTTGGTTGGATTGGGATATCAGATTCAAAAGTTACTAGGGGTGGGGTAGATTGACAGGCTTATGTGCTGAGATAATGCAGGAGAGGCTTTGGTGAGATAAACCTTGCTTCCTCACTTTGGTGAGATAAACCTTGCTTCCTCTGGGCACGGGATAGAAACCCATGTGCAGGCAGCAGTGAGGTTGCAAAGTCAAGCTCTCAGGAGGAAACGCCAGAATTAAACAGCCTGCACAGCCGTAATTTGGGCCTTTGTGCACATCGAATGTGATGCATCCTTTAATTATCTGATCACCTATGATTTCGAGTTATTTTAATCCAGCGAATTGCTCCAGGCCACATTAACACACGCTGTTCAAACCACACACTGAATTCAACATTAATTTCCTTGTGAGCTTCTCTGTAATGCTTCAGCATCTGATCAATATTAATGCGTTTATCTTCACAGTGCTCCCGCGATATCACCAGCTGGTGAACTGAGGCACAGGGAGATTAAGGCCAAAACGATCAAACGCGCTTGCTAATTTTGGGTGCTCAATTCGCAACACCAGGGACCCGATCTTCCAGGGCCCTTGGCATTTTACAGCACTTGGTGCATTTGAAGCACGGCTCTTGTTGGCTTGTTCCTGTCTCCAAGTGCAAATCCAGCCTGAGTGTCCCACAGGGCATCAGGAAGATGGGGAGAGCCTTATGAGCAGCTCCTTTGCTGTATGGGTGAATTCCCTATGCTGAACTCTTCATAGGAAGGGAGAAATCCTGGAAAAAAACACCCCAAGTAAACCCGTAGTATGATGCTGAATTGGACCTATTTGGGCAACTTTTTGTTTTTTATTTTTGTAACTTTTGAGTCCTTATCTTGTCACCTAATGTTCTTTCAATGTAAACTTTGTAGATGTAATATCCTAATTTATTTCTCCCTCCAAAAAAAACAAGCTTGCGAAGCCAAATCAGCCAAAACGCCTGGAAAAAGACGCAGTTCTCCTTTCGACCCAAACTTGGCTCATTGGCAGGGCTCAGCCCATCAGATCCAAAGCCCAGACCTCCACCTCGGCAGCTCGGGGACCGAGAGGGGAGACACGCGAGCAGTGTTTGCGCTAGCCGTGCAGCTCTCTCAAGGTACGAGGCACGTTTTGGCAGTGATTTCACACAGCATGGAAACTCTGAGATTTGGGACTCCGGAGCTCAACGCCAGGAACCGAGTGGGGCGGGTGGTTTTGCTTTCTGTACCTTTTGCCCCTGGCATCATCTCCTGTCCCTCATCCCTCTGTCCTACCCATCCCTTGGCTGTTCCCTGCTCTCCATCGCTGACATCCATCTTTACCAGCATGTTACTCCTCTCGCTTCTGCTTTGGCAACGATCGTTTATTTATTCCTCACAATAATTTTATATGACCATGATTTACGATCCTGAGTTTTAAGATTTATTGCAATGCACACATGGCATGGCAGACTTAAAGTGAGGTGTTCAGCCTGGTTATTATTCTCTTAAATCTCAATTTTTCCATAGTCTAACAAGCAGCCTCCGCATCACGTTTTCAAGACTTTTGTCCTCTAGATTCCCAGGTTTATCCAGATGAGAATAAAACAAGGGAAGACGACTCGCAGCTCTACAGTTAAGAGGTTGTAAGCACCGGATGGTCTTCAGGCAACTGGCTGCAGGCTGAGGATTCACGCCTGGATCAGCGCATGCTTATTCCACTTTACAGAGAGAGTTAAAAACCCTACAGCAGTTTAAGCTCCCTCCTCCCCATGAGAAAAGCAGCACATACAGCAAACATCTACCATCTCCTCTGCCTTGCATTTGCATGTTTTTGGACAGTGTTTTAGCTGTCTAAGATGAGCAAGGGCCTTAGGTCGTCTTAAAGAGCTTAAACCGATCTAAAGCTTTAAAGTGCTTAGAGGTGGTTTAAGGACATCGATTATAATTAACCTGCAGAAAGAATGCAAAACACCACGTATCTAAGACCTGCAGTGGCCTCTTGTTTGGGGTGGAATTTTTTCTTTACATGCGTCCTGTACAGCCCAAGTCAAAGTCCCCTGGAGTCACCGAAAAGTCTTTGATGAGCTCGAAGGAGCTTTATTGTTGGCATGGGTTGCAGTAGGTTCAGCCTGGGAAAAACAAGCTGTTGGGGACATGCTTAGAGCTGAGTTTCTAATTTTGTATCCTGAATTTGTGGTGGCAAAACAAGCCTGGCAAACATTAAAACCCAACCACAAGCACTAGTTTCACCCATGGTGAAAACAAACAAAAAAAACCCTGGTCCCCTACCAAAGTAGGGGACCTTTCAAACTGTGGTTCTTTTTAATTACTGTCCTGAGGAAAGAAATAGCATTGAACTTTTTTTTTTTTTTTTTAAATAAGCAATTTACTCATATAAATAAGCATTTACATTTCTCATTTTAAATAAGCAATTTGCTCTCTCTTTTAAATAAGCAATTCTTCTCATAAATTAATTTTCTCATGACTCAGCATAATTCCCAGGAGGATTTCCTCCTAGTTTCCAAATGGGTCACCTTGGGTCAGAGACTGCATCTACAGCATTCCCATCCTTGAAAATGCCAAGAAATGCTGTAAATGTATATAAAAATAGCGAATTTGGAGGGAATGCTTATCATGCTAGTCAGACCTGGCACCTACTATAATTAAGACAGTAACACATACTGCCAAATTTGAAGATGCTTTGCTCCAGGATTTTATTGTATCTTAGGCTCATCCTAGAGACAAGCAAGCACTGGGGATGTCACTTTGCTCTGAACTGCTTGCTGAGGTCTACACCCGTGCATGGCAGCGTTGCTATCAACATCCACGTGAGCAAAACCCAACCAGCACCAAATAACTTCGCCCCTATAGTTTGTGTAGCTACATACATATATGGCTGAAACCCATAATCCACCTTCTCGATAGGGTTGGCCCAAATTTTGTTTGCCACAAGCGGAAAAGTCGCTATCAGAGGTTGCTACGTGGCCGTAAAGGAAGCAGGGAACAGCTGTGTGCTTGGGTGTTTGCTTTGCACCGAAGCTGCTCCAGCTCTGATGCCTGTCCCTGTCCTAGTTGGAGGCTGCTGGATTTTAACCCGCACCACGGACACGGACACACGGGTGCTTGGATGTCAGGCTCGGACCAGGGCAGCTGAGGAACAGGCGTATTTCTGCTGTCCTTGCAGAAAAGCATCGATAGTGCTGATTTGTAATTGAAATGGGAGATTATACTGAATGACTCAGAAACAATGCTGGGAAAGTGATATAATAGTATAATATTTAAACAGAAGAAAACCAGGTTGTAAGTGGAAGAGCTTGGGAAGTTGATGTGACTCTATTTGAACTGTTTATAAAGTAGTTTGCACAGTGCCATGTTAAGGTCCAACAGCAAACGTGGCCATGTGCAGCCATACCATGTGTATGCAACCCCAATACTGTCGGTTTTGGAGCATTTATTCGAGATATATTTCAAAACTATTTGGAAGGACTGAAGAAGTACAACTATAGTTCTAAATACCACTTCAAAAATTAGATAATTTGATTTGGAAATAAAATATCTCACATAAAAGTTTATTTTCAGTTTCCCCCCTAAATCCCCCAGATTTCCATAGGAGGCTTTATAGAAAAAAAAGGCACTTGTACGTCTCCAATGTAAGGGTTTGGCTGAACGGAGCGGCTGTGTGCACGTGCAGCACGTGCGGCCATTTCACCCGCCCGTCAGCCACGGCCACTCGTTAGCCATCTTCTGATAGCAGCTCTTGGCAGAGCTGCAGAGCGTGCCCGGGCGGGGAGAGGTTGCCACCAAGCAGCCGCAAAAGGGGCCTGGATCGACCCCTCGTTGGCAATGGTAATTCTTGCATTTCCGTGTGCTTCATTTTGCCACTCTGTTAATGTTCTTGTAATCTCGTTGTGAGTAATCGAATACTGGGTACAGCCATACAGAGCCACTTCACTGCAGCATGCCCTGCTATCTGAAGCCACTACAGAGAGAAGTTTTCTTAAAAGATTTTCTTTTCTTTTTTTTTTTTAAATACCTGTTCTTCAAATAACTCAGTGCTCCACAATGGCTCTGCAGGTGCTTGTCAATCAAGCAAGCTTACAACCTGACATGACAGACAGTAATGACTCTAAAGGGGCTGTTACCATCTATTGTGCCAGTGGTCCCTGCCTAATAGGAGTGTCTCATCCACTTCCCATTAAAACTGCAATGGTTCCCAAGATTTTATACATTACCAGTTATTTCAGGTATGAGTTATTTTATCACACACACACAAAAAGCGCATTCATATGATGTTAAAGGTGCAGGCTAAATTGGGAAAAGAAAACTTAGATTTACCGGCTGACATGTACCTTATGCTTAGAAATTGCAGCACGGGCAAGGATTTGAGTAATTTTAAGTAAAACTTGTGTCCATTGAAAGCTGGAATGGCAAAGCGGGCGATGCTGTCTGTGCGGTGAGATTCTAACGTGCTGCTATACGGGCAAACACGACCTCCGAAATAATAGTGGCGGGTCGTTTGGCTATTCCATAACTCCAAGATAAATTATGGCACCAGGCTTCTAGACTGATGGAGCTCTTCGCCCTCTGGCACGCTGGAGGTCAGGGCAGATGATTGCACTTGCCCCTTCCGGCCTCAAATTCTCTCAATTTTCTCCCGAGGACAGCAGGTTACGTTTGGCAGCCCCATTCAGCAAACCCAAAATCGCAGCAAGATTCTGGCCCCAAGTGATTTATTTACTTGCGAAAAAAAAAGAGAAAATACCGCGTCGGTGTGGGTTGAAGGGAAACTGATTCTGGTGTCGGCTGCATCTTTTTGGGTCTGCCACATCAGAGGGGTGTACGGATAAATGCAGGAGCTGGCACACGCTCAGCCGGGTGGCTGTGCCCAGCAGAGGGTAGCATTGCCTAAACACCCCGGCTGCCTCGGTGTTTTCCCCAAATTCCCACCTTCCCACACGGCTCAGCTCCCACAGGCACCAGAGCCCCTTTGAACCGGGACCCACAGCCCAGCTCAGCCCCGGGACAAACCTCCCCGGCTCGTAAATTAGGAGCAATCTGGAAAATCAGTTGCCAAAGTCGAATTTTCAGGATTCTGCGAAAGGACGCGATGCACTTTAAGCAGTTACGTGCCCATTCCTGTTTGCAAGTCGATGCTATTTAGTCGTGTCACAACTCCTTTTCGGGTACCTCATTTGAGGATCAGGTTTTGGGGTGGGCCTGCACCTGCCGGCAGCGGGGCCTCGGCTTTAGCTCCCAATCTGGGGGAGAAAAGCACTTTTTTTTTGTTTTTTTTCCCCGTTTGGAGATCCCAGCTATATTCGTACCTTGGGGCTTCCTCGGCCGGTTAGCCCGGGCTGCGAATTTCTGCGATGTCACGCAGGGGTGCATCCCGCCCCTGGGGTGCGGATGCTGGGTGGCCGGGGCGGGGG